>VZTY01015651.1:0-42559 GCA_013400935.1 Turnix velox
CATTCTTTTTCTGTGGCTGAGAATACCCCAAGACTTAACAAACTTCTGTGAATGTTCTAATGCTTGCACAACTCAAAAACATTGTTTAAGACTGCCAACATACTAGAGAAAAAAGAAGCATTTGCTTTTCTCTACTTGTACTTGCCATGTCTCCAAATACTTGTTGTCCAGTAGTGTTCTTTTAGTCTGACATTGCATAATATGACATGCAAAAGGCTGCTCCTGTTAACATTGATCCAGAATCTGGTAACAAGCATGTATGAAATGATCTAGCTCTGATCCATGCCATGTTTGTGGCAAGCTAGATTTTCAGATCATTGCAGCAGTTACTGATTTTGCCTTGAAAATTTTTCCATCTAAGAAATGTTTGTCATATCTGCATTGAAGTATCTGGTTATTGCATCTTAGGTATATCAAAATAAAAATCAGTGTTTCATTCCAATCTGTGTGTAAGCAACAATATAAAGTTGGATTCTTCCACAAGATGGAAAACTTGATTTTTTTCAGCCTGATTCTTTATCAATGGATTCTCAAAGGGTGAAACAAAACCATTCTTCTTCATCTTAATTACATTTCTCCCAATATTTTCTTTAACATTCCCATTTATTTTTTATGCTTGATACCTTATCTCAGAGATAATTACCCAGCTATGCAGGTTGGTTCTCTAGAACAAAGCAAAAATTACTACTAAAAGAAAAAACTACAAATGTGATTTTGCTTTGGGTGGTTTATCAGGCTTTTTCTCTCTTTTGATGCTGAGAGCCTCAAACAATCCCAGACTACTCAATTGATGCTAAAAATACATTTTTCCTTGATATTTGGCAACTGTATGCAGAATAACTTTGAAGTAATTGTTAAAATACATCATTATCCTGTGATAATGAACTGAGCTTCTCATTTCTTCCCACCAGAATCAACCTTCCTGACTTCCTGAGTGCATTCTTTTGCTGAGGTAGCTGACAATATAAAGATTTCAGTATTCTTGTGATCTTCTTCCTCAAAAGAGTACCATCTATTTCATCCATTAGAAAGGCTGATGGAAATGGTTTTACCAAAAAAACCTCCTAAAATTACTAAAAACTTGTATTGGTATGTGAACACTGCAACTGCTCATAGCAGGAGTTGAAGCTTTGAAGAATTTCGTGTCTCTATAATTTCAAAATTGGATCTATAAATACGATCTGAAACCTGTAAGGAGAAGTTAGACTCTTCTAAACTACAAAATGTTACTTCTGCAGCTTCCTTTTTCAGGGTTTCCCTAGTGGAAAAGTCGACAGGCAAACCCTGCAGACTTGGCGATCAGTGTCTGGTATTGTTGACAGATTAACTGAGAAGTAATGAAGTTTATACTATATCTTAAGAGGCTTAAAGAGGCATTTTAGGCTTAACTCAACCCATTTAAATATATTTACTCTATCTAGAATAACCTGTTGTGCCCACTACATTAAAGTTGAGAAATTAAGCTTTTTCTACTGCTGGAATCTAAACATATGTGATCTAACTTGTCTAGGTATTACACACAGAAATAAAACATTTAGTATTGTACAATAGCCTACTACAAAGATAAAATGGTGCAATCCTGATAAATTAATAGAAAAGGAACATAATTTCTCTGTGAGAGTGTTTTGGGGATAACAAGCAACAAAGCAACATTTATATTGTGTGCTATAATTAATGGATGGTGGAGACAGCAGTTTTATGTTTTTAGGTTTATGTCATTTCTAACAGTCCTTTGTTTTTTTACCATGCAATCAGCTCCTTCCTTGAGATTCTATTTCACTTCTTTCAATACTTTTTAACTAAGTTTGGTTTCTACTACATAGTTGGTCTCAACTTTTCTTTGAGAACCTGTACTGTCATCAGCTCAAACAGCATATATATGAAGGTGCCACAGTAATTTTAAGTATGGCTACAGTGTGCAATCACACACCTAACTCACAACTCATCTTACAGACACTTACTTCAAAAATTATGAGATGGAAAGGCATCCTTGGGAAACTGTGTCTTCAGAGAAGGAATATAAAAAGGGAAGAAGAGATGGCTGGGTAGAGGAAAGTTCTAGGAGATCGGGAACTTTGAGGACATGGAAGACGACAGAGCTCAAGGCTAAATTCTCCTTATATTACTTGCATTTCTTATGAATCACAGTTGTTTCTTTTTAAATTTTTTTTCTTATTGCTTGTTTTTAGGGGACAGCACATAGATAAAGCGTATGAAAATGTAATACTTGATTTATTTCTTCTGACTGCATTGTTATAGATTGATTTGAGGATAAAACTTTGAAATACATTTCAAAATGTGTATTTTGGAGTATTAGACAGTGGACTTAGCAAACAGACATGAGTGTGTATACTTCTCTCCTTTGTTTCACTTAGGTCAGCTTGTGACATAGATTGAGTGAGACAGATTATATATTCAGGCCTGAGGATAAATTCACTATGGCATGAGAAATCCCAAGTGTCTGAGATATCTCAGGAGTTTAGGTTTCAGGTAAGCAGAAACAAGACCATCAGAAGAAAACAAATGACGTGTACAGAGCTCTGAATATGAAATCTGTCAGAATGTGCCCCAGGAGTGGAAGGTGGAAGGCAAATACGTGAGAATGTGGTGACCCCCTTCTTACTCTGTGGCATCTCTGGCCACTGCTGAAGAGCTTCATTATAACAAGGTTTTAGCTGAAGGATACACATTCATGGACAGTAATTATAAAATATGGCATTCCTACCTGAATAACAGCAGCTTTTCCTCAAGATTGCTCATTTAACACAAGAAAGTAGAGGGAATAGCTGAAGTACAAAATCTGTTAAGCTCAGCGTACTTCAGTCTCTTTAACAGAACATTGTGCTAACATGGCTGAGTATTGAAACACACGTATTTTTATTATTAACATAAAAAATTGGCTAATTATTATTCCTTGCTACTCATCTCAAGCAGTTTGCTCTAGTCAACTGTAATATCTGCATGACTTTGCAATCTAATTTCTCACCATGCCATATTTCCTCACTCTTAGTCATCCAGCACTTACTGCACAAAGCTTCCTTTGCTCACTGGAACAGGTTGCTCCATCCCTGGAAACACTCATGGTCAGGTTGGATGTGGCTCTGAGTAACCTAATGTACTTGATAATGTCCCTGCTCACTGCAGAGGGGTTGGGCTAGATGACCGTAAAAGGACCCTTCCAATCCAAACTACTCTATGATTCTATGATTCTAAAGCTAAATTGGAACTCAAAAAACAATTTTGATCTACCAATAGCACCAGATGATAACAGACCTTTATCATATATTTAAGTCACTAAGAACCCCACTGATAACATTTTTTCCTTCTAGGCTTGGACTGTGGCCCAAACTCATCTTACAGACACTTAATTTGGGAAGCATATTTTACAATCAAAATGTAATTTTTTACTCTTTTGTGATTCATGGTAAAATATATAGCATTTTAAATAGGTAACGCTAAAGCATTTGAAAATTATTTTGATGATATCTTATCCTTGTCCTTAAAAGAGATTGATATATAAGGATCATGAGAAAAAATCTTTCACAATCTCAGTGTTCCTTACAAACATGTTAATTTCTACTTCAATATATGGAACAGTACCTGATGAAATGCATCCCAGAGTCCTGAGGGAATTGGCTGATGTAATTGCTGAGCCACTCTCCATGATATTTGAGAAGTCATGACAATCAGGTTAAGTCCCTGGTGACTGGAAGAAGGCAAACATCCTATCCACTTTTAAAAAGGGTAGAAAGGAGGATGCCAGGAACTACCAACCAGTCAGTCTCACCTCTGTGCCTGGAAATACCATGGAACAACTTCTCCTAGAAGCTATGATATGGCATGTGGAGGACGGGGAGGTAACAGCCAGCATAGCTTCACCAAGGGAAAGTCAAGCCTGACCAACCAAGTGGATTTCTACAATGGAGTGACTACATCAGTGGACATGGAAGGACCCATGGATATCATCTATCTGGACTTCTGTAAAGCCTTTGGCACAGTCCCCCACAATATTCTTCTCTCTTAAGATGGAGAGATACGGATTTGATGGGTGGATTGTTCAGTGGATAAGAAACTGGCTGGAGGGTCACATCCAGGGGGTAGCCATCAATGGCTTGATGGGAGGCAACAGCCAGCATAGCTGGAATATAGGAGAGGGATAATGAATGATGCCCCTCAGGGATCTCTTCTGGGGCCAGTGCTATTTAGTACCTTGATCAGTAACAGACAGTGGCATCAAGTGCACCCTCAGCAAGTTTGCAGATGGCACCAAGCTGAGTAATGTGGATGACAAAATGGAGGGATGGGACATCATCCAGAGGGACCTGGACAGGCTGGAGAGGTGGGCCTGTGTAAAACTCATGAAGTTCAACACGGACAAGAGCAGGGTCTTGCACTTAGGCCAGGACGATCCTCGTTACCATTACAGACTTGAAGCTGATATGAGAGAGAGCAGCTCTGTGGGAAAAGGACAGGAAAGCTGGAGAGGAACTGTTTGCTGGGGGATGTAGTGATCAGATGAGGGGCAATGGTTTTAAACCAGAGCAGGGTAGGTTTAGGTTAGGCATTAGGAAAAAGTTTTCTACCATGAGGGTAGTGATGCACTGGAACAGGCTGCCCAGAGAGGTGGTGGAGGCCCCATCAATGGAGACATTCAAGGCCAGACCTGATGAGACTCTGAGCAACCTGACCTAGGGCAGGATGTCCCTGTTCACTGCAGGGGGGGTGGACTAGATGGCCTTATAAGGTGCTTTCCAACCCTTTGATTCTATCATTCTATATACCTACTTAATATAATAATGAGTAAGTCTAGGTTCTTTGAGCCACTATTTCAGTGATGATTTTAGAACAGTCAAGTGGAAGTATGTTCTGTAACTACTTGTCAGGTTTATGTATTGGCTGCTGTAGTACCATGACCAAAAACCTTTACACTAAAGCCTTTGTCTTGAAAACTAGAACACATTTACTCTTTAATAATGTTCATCTTTTGATGAACAAATCTAAGATTTTAAAGTTTACAAAAGCACAGAAGAACTAATATGAGCTCCTGATTTTAAAATAATAAATTATTCAGTTAATGACAGTAATAATATAAGACTAACAATGACTTAGATAATAGAGCTTAGGATTTGTGCATTCTGAAAGAATACAATGGATATGCAACTTTATTTTTCCTCTGGTGTAGCTGTCCAAATGGAGAAAAAATGTATCAATGTGGCCTGTATTTAGACTCACCTTTATTTAGACTTATATATCCACCCCTATAGTATGAATTCCTCAGCATACCCCTGAAGGACTGAGGGTCCTGGTTTTAAGCTCATCTCTGTAACAATTTAACAGAGACTTGGTGGAAGATTCTAACTCTCCTATTTTTTATTAAATACATGAAACATAAAATAGCCCACAAATATTTGCCAGGTAGGAATATTTTCATTGCAATGGTATACTTGCATATCTTACTTTAAAGCTGAATGATGAAATAGTCAGTGCTTCACCTGTCTCAATAGGGTCTCAAAGAAAATAATCTCTATTTCCACTAGGGAAAATGGTCAGAGATGTAGAACTGTCTATATGCCTTTATAAACTTTCACTTTTCTGTGGTAGAGACTCCTGATCCACTTTGACAGTTTAATACACATCACTTATAGGGAACATCACCCCTGTTGAGCTAACTGTCTTGCACAGAAGCCAACCTATTGTCCTGAATCAATCTTTTCCAGGTACAGAACAATTGAAACCAAAGATCTGTTTTTGTCTCTCCTGTGCCTGTGCTTCCTGCAGCTCTCATCCAGCACAAGTAAAATAGGAGAAAAGGATAAGGAAATAAGAGTATTACTGGGTTCACATGAAAAGAAATAACCTTCAGCGTTCAGTCAGATCACAGGCACTGTCTTGTAAATAGATTAATTGAATAATCAGCCTTGCCACAAGCCATGGATTTATTCAAGTTTTTCTATTCTTGTTTTTCAGCTATGTAGGTTTCAAAAAAAAAGTCTCCCAAACTTACCTGTGATCTCAACATGATCAGGCTCTTAATGATCATTCACTAGTTCATATGGTAATTAAATATTCCTTTTTCTTCCATTCTTCCAGTATTTCTACTGGTACTGATTTGTAGATACTAATGACTACTACTTACGCATGTCAAATTGCCTTGTTTTGGTGATTACTACATTAAGCAGCGTTGGTGCTAAGTCTTTTAAATAATCATCAATAATACAAAATAAATTGAATGCGTTATAGACATAAGTGAAGTGATCTAAATATATTGACATCTGTGTTAAGTCCTTGGCATATGCATTAGCATGGCAATATGCAAAACATGACAGTTACATTACCATAAGTAGTAAAGAAGATTAATGTGTTTTATCTCTTTATGTCATCACATAGAAAATCACATCTTAATCCTGCTTTCTACGTGGAGCAAGAATACACTGTCAATTGTTAATGCTTCGATTCTATTCCTTACACATTTGTTGGATTGCTATCAATACTAACACTGTAATGCTTATTTAAGTTTTTCTCCTATATAGAAGGTGTTCATTTAACTTTATGTAAAAGATGAAATGTACCTTCCCCTCACCTTCACAGTCATACCACTCTACTCTCTTCCCCTGACAGTCTAAGGTATTATCAGCCATCATCTTCTTCTAAGTCTGTGTTATTCCTCACCCTGGTCTTCCTCCTGATAGCTGCCATACACATTCTTCTCCCCCCTTCTCCTCTCTGTTATTTTCTATAGCCTTTCCTGATAACCAAAATCCCATTTTCACTCCCTTTGGCCTGTTTGAGTTTTTAGTTCTTCTCAAAACTGCTGTTCTTCCTTTCCTTTAAAAACTCTGTCCTCTACATCCACTCTAAAAAACTCCTTGCTTGAGCACATTTTTGTGTGTTCAACAGTTTTATGGATTTTTTCCTTAATTCCATTTTCTCCTCTTTTTATAATATACTTTGAGGTGCTTGAACCTTTTGACATATGTTTAATCTGACAATTCTTTGATCTACTTCTCCACTCCATATTTGCCTCTGCAATCCACAGTAAATCTCATACATTTTCATGGATTCCCAAACATGCCACAAAGTTAAAGATGACAAAGTTAGAACCCTTTACTTTTCTTCCTACCATATCTTTTGATTACTGCAGGCAAGAGAACTATCCTTGGAAGTGTAACTTGTTACTTACCTTTCATTTTAATCGAGATTCTTTGTTATACTTTGAAGTGTTTTTCCTTTTCATACATATACCTGGGAATGTTTGATGAGAACTGTGTTGGCTTGAGTTCTGATTAAAAAAGTACTTTTTTTCTTGCTTCCATTTGGATTGCTGCGGCAGAGACCATCTACCAGTAAATTTAATCATGTCAATCTTCCTCTGCATCCTCTTCAACATCTTTATTCTTTAGCATATTTAGCAAAACCTTTTCGGCATCTCTTTCAAGATCTTTCACAGCCTATTTTTTCTTTATGTATCATCAAGAGGATGTGTGGCCTCTTGCAGCCAAGAAGGCCAACCAAATCCTGGGTTGCATCAAGAGGAGTGTGACCAGCAGGTCAAGAAAGGTGATTTTGCCCCTCTACTCGGCACTGGTGAGACCCCACCTGGAGTCTTGTGTTGAGGGCTCCAGAACTGGACGCAATAAGGACATTGAGCTATTGGAGCAGGTCCAGAGGAGGGCCACGAGGATGGTCAAAGGGCTGGAGCAACTGTCTTATGAAGACAGGCTGAAGGAGTTGGGGTTGTTCAGCCTGGAGAAGAGAAGGCTCAGAGGGGACCTTATAGTAACTTATCAGTACCTGAGGGGGTCCTACAGAAAGGCAGGGGAAGGACTTTTTAATATGATATCGGATGGGAGGACTAAGAAGCAACGGATGTAAATTGGAAGGGGGTAGATTTAGACTTGACATAAGAAAGAAATTCTTTACAGTGAGAATGGTGAAGCACTGGAACAGGTTGGCCAGAGAGGTTGTGGATGCCCCCTCTCTGGAGGTGTTCAAGACCAGGCTGGACAAGGCACTGAGCAGCCTGATCTAGTGGGAGGTGTCCCTGACTATGGCAGGGGGGTTGGAATTCGATGATCTTTAAGGTTCCTTCCAACCCAAACTATACTATGATTCTATTCTATGATCTGTCATTCATCTATGCAAATTATTGATTCTCACTCTTATCAACCCACTGTGGTAATGTCAGCCTCAATTATCCTATTGTATTATTGCTTTCTACCTTAGTGCACTTCCTAGTCGGAGAAGCTCCCTATAAATAGCCACACAGAGCTTCATTCTATAGTTTCACATCCTCGACTTTAAGATTTATCTACAAGAACAGCTGAGAACAATTAGGACACTCATCTGCTGTGAATCCTGCTTGTTATCCTCCTATATTGTCTTCTGAGTGCCTCCATATCTCTATCGCCTGTCTTCAGTCTGGTGCTATATCCTTTTATTTTTGATATCTCTCAAATGGATTTGCTCCTTGGCTAATATATATATGAATGACAAGGCTTAAAATAGGTGCATATGTCCAAATTTAGGTATAAATTGGTAGTAGCAGCATCGTACTTAAAAGTCAGAGGGGGGATAGAAGCATATTAATGAAGTTAATAGAGTTTCAAGGTAAGTGTTATAATTTTGTTATTCCTGCTTAATGTTAAAAGTTGCTTCCTTTAAAAAGTTTAAAACTGAAACTGCTGCAGAAAGACAGCTTTATTATAAAGTACACAAAACCGAATTTTTGCATTAAAATATAAACTGAATTCAAGAAGTTAAAATTCAATTTTTAAGAGAGATAGACAGGTGATGGGGTAAAAAGCAATGCAAACAATTTTCTCTTCCCTCCCCATCCATTCTTGCAAAATCTTATTGAAGATAAAAAGTAAATATCCGCAATTTCCCAAAATGGAATTATTCCAGTACTACTGCTTTGGAAACTGCCTACCACTACCCTTAGTAATTCTGTAGGAGACATTGTTTAAAATCCATAGCTGTATGCTTAGAAAAATCAAAAGCTTTCAAAAGCATGTTGACACGCACTGTTTGCTTGCTCTGAATGACAGCACTGGCATGAATACTTTCACACCAGACAAAAGAACAAAAAGCACACAGCTCTATAATTGGGTGTAAATACTTTGACTGAATGAAAGTCCTTTATTGAGCTTGAAAATGGAGTCTGGAAATCCAGAGCTCTACATGTGCAATGCTACACATTATAACCAAGAACATTAGGGATTCTATTATACAGAGGTAACCACACGCCCACACAATAGAAGTGGTGTCCTCACGTGGTCTTTCCTTTGTAAAGCTTTTTGGAAAAAATTATAATAATAAAAATATATAGAGCATTTTTGAGTCATGAATTCAAAGACTGCAAAATCATTATCTGACAGAGGGAGAACTATCATATGGAAAATTACTGCCTTCAGTATTACCTTGAATACTCTGAATGCTTTATAGAAAAATGAGAAACATCTTCTTGTTATTACTAAGCTTTCAAAAAAAATTTATTTGTGTATCACTCTACTAGAGAGAGCACTTAGCTCTACAGTGTGCCAGGCACTCAGATACTCAGCCACTTACACTATAAGCCACTTACTGAGTGTCTCAGGAGTCTGACTGACTGTTGGAAAGTTCTGATAACTTCTTCAGAATTTAGAAGTAACTTTTCATTTTCAACATCTTTCTGACAAAGGAAGTCTGAAATTCTAATTAGTAAGTAAAAAGAAATATAAACCAACCTTTCAGCACTAAAACACTTGTTACTAAGACAATGTGTAGCTGTGCTTCCTACAGTCTTTGAGATCCTGACGTTACCAGGCAAAAATGGCAAAGTGCACTAGCACTCACAATGTCTAAATCAGAAGAAATTATTTGTTTTCTTTACTTGCATTTGACTTAAATCACACAGACTAGACTTAGTGACAGGAAACATAAGGAATAGGACTGTTATAACTACACAGCTTAACTGTGGACCTTGCCATGTTTGCTTTTTCTCAGTGCTAAAATTAAACTGTCTTCTCAAAGCATTGTGACAAAGCCACGGCATCTCTGCAGTACTAGCCCACATGTTTTGAAGTTTTTCAGTATGCTCTCTGCAATTCATTTGGAGCACTAGAATAGGAAAAAAAAAAAAATCAGACCTGTTTCAGTTCCGCAATGTTTGCAGTGACAGAGAAGGGTCTATATGAAACTATACCTTCTTTGTTTCCACCACATAACCTTTGGAAAATTATTTACAGCCCATTTTCCCTTTCGCCTCTCTAAGGCAGAAGCTACAGCACAGGTAGAATAAGAAAGAATGTCAGCCTCTCCCCATGCATTTTAAATGATGCAATTACAAAGTCATGATCTTAGACTAGTTGTTTGAGTAGATCTTCCAGTTATAATAAGAAGAGGTTAGCAAAAAAAAAAAAAAAGGGATAAGAAAGAGAGTAATAGCTTGGATTTATAAGCTATTAATGATTTAAAGTCAAACGATCTTCAAGTAGTGCTGTGCCACTTCTGCATAAGAGAAAGGAAGCTGGTAAGATTAAGGGAATCTGCAACAGGAAAACACAACTCCAGCCCTCTGAGATATCTTGAGGGTTCTGCCTTCAGTTGGCATTAAGTGAGCTCTCAGAAGCAGATGGCTTTGAGCTTTTTATTGCAGAAACCAAAGCCCTTTCTGGTGTTTTCTGAAAAATTTTAAATATTTTAACATGGAGAGCTGCATGTTGCTCAGCAGGTCTTAAATCTCAGTGCTGCTCTGCTTTTCTGGAGCCAGACCTTGAGCTGCTGTAAACTGATATAGATGTTTTGTTTTCAGTGATGCAAAGCCAATTTACATCAACTGGGAATTGAAAATACAGCTGGTAAAGCATTCTTGGATCTCGGATACATAATTAATAAAAAGCATTCTTCATTCAGCAAATAGTTTCTGTAGATAATTAACTGAAACATCTATTTATTTTTCATATGACAAGAGGAAAAGAATCTATTTCATTCCTCCACCACATACACAGCTAGTTTCAACAAAAAATATGCCTCTTTAATAAAAGTCTTGATTTATTTTTGCTAACATTCTTTGAAAAAATGGTTTCTAAATGCACTGCTAAACAAGGTCTAGAGGGTAAATTAAAGCACTAAGTGGCATATAATTTTTAATATAATTTTTCTTCCTTTTGCTCATGTGTACCTCTCTGTGCTTATACAGCTGTTGACATTTTCCATGAGATACACTGAGGTCAGAATGAGAGTGGCTTTAAGCATTTACTAGTAAAGATTGCATGCTGTTGCTCTTTCATTCAGACCACAGGAAAATCCAAGTTGCATAGCAAGCAATGATAAAAGGCAGAGCCCTAAATTGAATAGGTTCACAGGCACCAACAGAATGGGAAGACTTGTTTGCAACTCATATGCAAGATGCAAATGCATAATTTTTTAATTCCCACTATTGAAAGTAAAAAAATGGACAGTCACCGCAAGTTGGCAACGTGTATGGCACTGTGAAAAGTGCATTCTTGCTGAATAGATCAAATTATCAGGAAGACTGAACATCTTAAAATTAAATTTTATTATGTATACGTATGTATGAACCAAATGGAGATATATGTATTTGTGCCTCATCACAGATGCTGCAGCCTCACTTTCACAGGACACGGACTTCTTTTAGAACCATGAGCTATTTTAGCTCCATTTATTTTTGCAGTTCCAATGGCAGACTAGAAGTTCTTACTCAATTTTGAATGCACTGGATAATGTGGCATATGGTTTCCTACTACTGGATGGTTAAGGACTTTCTAAATAAGTCTGAAGGCCTTAGACAAGGAGGGGATTGTTAGAATGTTTGACCAATCATTAAAGTGTCTCTTGGTGGGAAGAAAAACCCACTAAGCCAAAATGATACCACGGGAATGCCTGATATGAGCTCCTGGATCTCATGTTCTATTTAATTTCTTCATGAAAAAGAGCTAGAGCACTGGGCTGCACAGCAAAGGCAGCTTACAAGGGTCTATTTAAAAGCTTTTCCTTCGCAAGGAAGATGCTGGATGTCATGAGCATGAGTTTTACCATGAAATGTTGATCTCTCTCATTATATACCATGGCTGCCTAAAACACCTTTGGACTTCTAAGGTCCACAAAAATCTTTGCTACTCAAACCCCTAAACTACTTTACACATCTCATATTCTTACTGATTACTTTTGACATAGTGTACTGAAGAAGCTCTTAGCAGAAATCCTCTGTAACATATGTTCTAGAAGAGAAGGTCCAGTACGATTCTGCTTCCTCAGCTATTCAAAAGTGAAAAGGCTTCAAAGACTCTCAATTCTTTCTCCTGATCCACTAAAGCATGAGCAATGTGCTGACTGAAGGGTCAAAGTATCTACATCTACGGAGGGGGTATAATTAAAAAACTAATCCAAGTAAAAACTAGATTATGGATCACATACCATTTTAGCTATACATATATGACATAGGGATAGACAGCCATCTGGAAATTTCTTTTTGGCTTGAAAACCTACTATCTACAGCAGCACTTGATGCTCCTAGATGGATGATCTGCTGGCTGACTCTGAGCCTGGGTGGAGATGTGCCATCTGAACACATGTGCCATCTAAATTACTTGGCCAGTGTTCCTCGGGGTCAGTGCCAAGTGACCATAGATATAGACAGGCAGCATACATAATACTGCAAATGCTGGATCATTTGAAAAATATCCTGTCCTCTCCGTCAATGCTGAAAAATTTGCTTTACTTGCCATCCAACATGCGATTGCACCTGTTAGTGCTTACAGAAATCTTCCTGCCCCAGCCAAATCTTCATAGCAATGAATGACTATTGAAATGGTGTTAGGCAAGGCACGTAAGTCACATTTATGAAATTAAACCCCCTTTTATTTGAATATAGAAATAGTAAGTAGGTGTCTTCAAAACCAAAAGGTCACCAGCAACTGCTCAAAAGAATCACAGTCTTTTTTGATATGTCTGACCTCATTGTGACATGTCAAATTAAATTAAACAGTTTTCTCAAAACACTGGAGAGCGATATCAGCACATCATTTAGGGAGATACATCAAACACTATCTACCTGTGTTTGTATCCATATTTACCAGTAAAAACTGGACAACTACCCCATTATAATTTGCTTGGTGATAAAGTGTCCAGAAGAGATGCAAAACTGCCAGCAGTTCAGAAACTGTTTGACTGCACACAATGCTAATGAAAAGGAATCATGGCCAAATTGCTTATGCAAGCAAAGCTCTGGGATTTTTTTGCTCTACAAAATAATTAACTTCTTAAGTCACTTACTGAAAGGCAATCAAATACTAACTTTCAGTGAGGACACAAAAAAGCTAATTAGTGTTACTGTCACTTTTGTCACCTAAGTTGTATCTGTCATGGCTGTATGTAGGTGCAGGTTTGCAGGAAGAAAATTTATATATGTGTGAGTGGATGTTATAGGAATAGTTAGACATAATTATCTATCCACTGAAAATTCACTAGGAGTTAATTTTCAGTGTATTGGCAGAATTTAAGTATCATTATAATTACATATATATTTTTCAAAGTGTAAACTGTATTTATAAGTACAGTTTCAAGCAATTCTTTTCCATTTGACTTAGTTTTTATTCACTGTTCATCAGCAATTCAAGGAACAGTGCAGCTAATATTGTGGAGGTAATTATTTTCCTGATGTGTCCCCATAGGGAACTGGGTACGTGGTCTTGTTCCAGCAGGAATTTTTGTTCTGCTGTTCGTAATAAGTGAAATTTTCATGTGTGCAGAGAACCAGGTCAGAGAACTGCCCCTATGAATAAATGGTAAGCAGCATGGTAGCTGTCTATTTCTGCTAAAATAAGCAGCAGCAAAGGAAGAATTTTAGAAGTGGGGAATGGAAAAAGATCTTAATCTGTTTACAAACAGAAATACACACACAGTCACACACAAACAGATTTTATGTTTATGTGAAAAAATTACTGTCTTTGAAAGCCACATTTCCTAAGATGAGGATACTTCAAACATGTTTAGCTTATTACCTCAATACTGTAAATTTCTATTATGTTCTACAGAAAGGAACCTTAATAGGCAAGTAAACAATCTGCTTTGTTTCTGCTTGGGCTTTCTCTTTCTCTGAACCAAATAACCACAACAAACAGATCACCTAGAAAGAGATAATGCAATATGGGATGTCAGCTTCTGTAGCACCAAAATCGCCTAGGAACACAAGACACATCCAGACTCAAAAGGATTTGTGCTCCTAAATCTCTTTGATGCATTAAAAAATCTCCTACAGTTTTGATTTCATTTTGTCAGAGTTACCCTGACAAGTCCATTCACTCCATTGGAGTAATTAGTGATTCACAGTAGAGTACATGAGAGGAATACCATGCCTTTCATCTGTTCATGACAAAAGCACTTTCTTTTTTCCAAGGGAGGGCTTGTAATTTAAATGCTCAGATTTGGAAATAGGGCTATGGAGTCCCTGAGGCATTGAACAAGCTTCTTAATCTTGCAATTCCAGACTCGCTGTCTGTAAAAGAAGGGGGTAATACCTTCTCAGGCTTTAACAAATAGACAATAATGAGAGTGCCTGCTGACTCCTGCCATGGGACAAGTGGCATACTGCCTGGCCCAAGAAGAGAAAGATTTCTTCACAACGCTTTTGCTCATAATGCCTACAACAACTGCTATTCTGCAGATCAAGTATGCAATGTACTCAGAATGTATCTGAATACATGTACTGCTTTTGGTGTGCGAATATAATGCACTAACTGGCACTCGACATTACTACTACTTTCCAGTTCTCACAATGAGATACAGTTGCTTTTAAAATTTTGGGAAACAAACATCTTTCATATTTGTCTCTTAAAATGTCACTTATTTTTATACTGAGTCATGCTTGTACTGTATCAGTGGCAAATGTATTTACTACCTCCTAACTCAAAGCAGATTCTTGTGTTCCTGAAGATGCTAAAATTATGTAATTGGCTTCACTGTTTATCTCCTCCACCATCTTCAGAAAAAATCTGCCTTCCATATAATGCCCTGGTGAGCCCATTGTGTTCGTTTTCAACTTGTTTGCCTTGCAGCTCCACTGCTCTCTGGCACTGACTCACTGGTACATTCCTGAAACAGATTTCGATTCAGACATCTCAAATAAAGTCTAACCTAAGATAGAAAGCATCACTAAAGTGAAAGGGGAGAGATCTGCCAAAGAGCTGGGTATTTGTATACCTCTTCATCTTAGTCTTCTTTCTTTCAGAGTGATAAATAAAAAACATAGCTCGTTGCCTCTGTGTGACCTTTCTGGCAACATCACAGGAGCATAAGCCTTAAGTTCTGTCTGCCATGTGTTTCCCTCCCAGAGTCAGGAGAAACTTCAGGGTAACTATAGTAGCCTTCTAGTATAAAGGAAAAAAAGCAACGTACAACAAGATTGAATTATATTCTATTCTAATTGACCGCTAATTAATGTGTGCCAGAACTGAAACCTTTGTTGTTCTGTGAAAACCTTCACTGTCATGAAACACATTGAATAACTTTTGCATTAAATACCAAGATTAATGTTACATGCTATTGTGTTATTTGTCTCATCATTAAGTATAGCATGATTTTTTCCCTCATATTTAAGTTGCCAACAATCTCCCACTAAGAATCATGGACCTTGCCAAAACAACTGATTTAAGATGAATTTTTTCTTAGATTGTGTGGAACAAAGCCATGACATAAAATTGCCTTGATGACAAAGCCTTTCATTATTTCAGTGACCAAAATACTCGACAAATAACAGCTTCCTATTATTGCATTTGCAAAGGCTGCCTAGATCACTACCTCTACCAATTATCCCACACAGCTTGAAGGACTTGAAATGATGTATCTTGATTATTCACAAATTTTTTCAGATTACCTACCAAGGCTCAAAATGAAAGAACGGACACATTTTGAAACTCAAAATTTTTAAAACAGCAAAAAATCCTTTGGGAACTCCTATAATTCAGTAACTGGGAATGACTGTTCTGCTATTTATAAAATTTCTTTGTAATCACAAAATCCTATCAGGGATCTCCTTTCATTTAAAATCTCTGTCAGGCTTCATTCCTAGTCCCCACAGACCACTTTTATGATAATAGTACCAAGAAGTCTGCATTAAGTTGGATATAAAGAAAATGGTGAAGTCCTTGAAATCAAGCAGAGTTCATTAAACTGCAATAACCCACTGTACACTTCAGCTGAACATGGTTTGCAGTATTTTTGTTTGAGTACTGCAGTACTGCTGGATACTAATACTTGAGCAAATTGAACAGAAAATAATGCAATATTACTTTTGGCTTTTGTGTCTATTGATATAAGGCAGTCTTGTTTGTCTTTCCATTTAGCTTTTTAAAAAGAAATATCACATGAGGAGTATTTGCTGCACTGCCAAATCCATAATACAACTACTTGATGTGGCACAGAAAAAGCACCTAATTGCTCCTGCACTCGCATAAAAAAGCTGTTTCTTCTTGGGCAAGGAATGAGGACTTTTAAAAAAAGTGTTTTGTTGGAGGGTTGAAGATACCTCAAAACACAGCCTATGACCCCTTTTTCAGAAAAAGCATTTTCCAGCACTCTTCATTATTGGAACAAAACAGCTGTTAAAAAAGTACCCTCCTCCTTGTATTACCTCAGTACCTAAAATTCCTATATATTGTAGGTAACCTCTTTTCTCCATTCCAGACTTTTTCCTTACTTTCCAACAACCTGCGCTCAGGGCTACTGCTGTGCTCTGCTGCTCTTTGGTCTACGGTCACAATTGTCACCACTTTTCCAGGTGATCTTGCTACCGATTGCGAGTCTTCCATGTGTAGCCTTGTGCATCATATTTTGATAAGCAATAATACATAAATAAAGGAAATACTGACAAAGAACATAAATTACAAATATGTGCAAGGTAAATGGCTTCAGGTTGGGGTTTTTTTCAATAAGTTCTTCTGGGGAATTTGAAGGGGAACATATGACTTAAATAACATAAACATAATATGATGACTTGAATGGCTAATGCTGATGTTTAGTTGATAGATCCCATTCAGTTTTCAAGGTAACTTCATCCTTCTGAAATTCTTAAATGTGCATGACTGCTAAAAACTACTGTTTTGACTAGAACAGACAAATTTTCAGGGTAAAAGCTAAATACTTTCCCTTTGTGGATCCAAAGCTTTCACTTATTCAAGCTGAGTCTCATTACCATAACCACAGTCTACCTGTTTTACAGTGTGCATCCTCTCAGAATAGAAAAATCACTGTTGCAGGAATCTTGTTCCATATGACAACTGTGTGTACATATTTAAGTTATATATAATAATACGAAATCATTCAAAACCAGTGCCCATCATGTTAGCTTCGTATTTTTGGATCAACGACTCCATGAACAACAGTTCTTTGTACAGGAGATAGCTCAGATTTATTAAAACTTGCAGTTTGACAATGAATAAAGAGACAGAGAAATTAATTCTTGTCACTGATTTCTTGAAGCAACTCCACTGACAAATCCGAATCTACAAAAGAATGTAAATGCACAAAATGGAGATGAAAAAAATTGTCAGGATTCAATTCACAGAACACTGAAGTTCTGAGCAAAAATGCACTTCTGAAGTAGAACTCCCATCTGCATTCACCTACTTTGGTTCATACTGTAACTGAGAGATGTGCTTCAAGAGCTCACTTAAAGCCATATGCTGTTAAGTTCCTAAGTGTCCTCCTCTTCGCGAACATTCGAATGCTTACTACACTGAACTGTCACAAACTCACTCCTTTAAAGAATACATATATTACAAGTAAGAATATCAAGTATATAACAGGCATAAGAATTTAGCACCATATCTGAAAGGAAAATTTGAAAACTTCTAGACAGCTACTAATGGTAAAATACATTCAGAGTTCATATAATCTCTCACCAATATACAACTGGACTCTGAAAGAATTACTTAGGCCATGAACTCTCATTACGTGTGTTCATATGAGCAAGAAAGGCAGCTGAAATATTATTTCACAAGATTCTTTTTTATCCACAGAGATAATATGGTATGATATAATGCGAAGGTGATAAATTCACTACCAGTGATGGATTAATCCTCAAACATTAATAACTATAAGTAATAATGGAATAAGAAAACCACATTCGTTTATAAAAGCCTATTAATAACCCATCGAAAAAAAGCAAAGATGGTTTATGTATGCTGCATAAATATGCAAAAATGACACTTGCAGGCTGCAAACAAAAACTTATTGGGGAAAAAAAGACTCACTTTTCAATAAAATATGCTTTGAATTACAAAAATCTGTGACTTTGAGGTGTTGGACCCAGATGGTTCAAAGAGCCATCCTAACACCATTAGGTCACTGGTTCAGTTCTGTGAAATGAACTGCTACCTTGGTTTAGTTTCAAGAGGGTATGAATTCATACAGCAAACACTAACTGCAGTACATACAGAGAGACAAAAAATAACCTTGAACTTTTATTTACTCTGCTAATTTTATCTTCTCCACTAATTTTCTCATCCTAGACATACCATTCAGGTCAAAGCACATGCTTGTTAATAAAGTTTTGGGACTACCTAACTATTTTGTTCATGACTCATATTTTCCATACCCATCATTTTATAGTGCTTATGATCACTGTGTAATTAGAAGGAAACAAATTTTAGGAGAAAATCCTCATTGATTTTAAACACAATATTTTAAATGGGACTAGGACTCACGTGTCCTTAAACCAAACACAAGTTCCAGTGATGAGCCAGCATTTCTACGTTTTGAAAAGCAATTAAAAGACTCACTACTGAATAAAAGTACATACTGTTCAAATTCTGCTCTGTTATTCATTACAGAACTGGTCTAAGGAGCAAAAAATTGACCAGGTGAAATCACAGATGCTAGTATCCATGGACATTCATCTGTACCAACATCCAAATCATCAAGAAAAGCAAAGCATGAGTTTTACTAATTAAAACCTATCCCCTATCCAATTTATCATTATTTGTTAGCAATTAGTAACTCAGACTTCCTCATGAGTTGTGTTCTTCCCTTCATTATTTCTCTTCCCTAAAAGCAAAGAAACCATCAAAAGACCTCTACCAGATAACTGAATACTAAGGAAGGTTGAATATTACTTTCCAGTGCATAGAAGACTAACACAAAAATACCAAAGGTCTCAATGTTATAGTGTATATTAAGATCAAAAGGTAGTTTTTCAACATTTATTAATTCAAATGTGTATGCCCTGACCTTGTTGCTAGAACAATATTTACTTTAGTATTTAGTATATCTATGTGATAGGCTAGTGAAAAATACTGGGTACTCTTACCTTTTTCTACCATTTCTTCTTTGGTAAACCACCTTAGAAAAAGTGTACTTGTTTAATAACTTAACTACCTAATTCTTTTATGGTAATTACAATTTCAGTCTAGTATATTGTAATTTCTCGATTTCATACCTATTTTACTTGCTCTCTATATATTTAGATGCCACTCAAAAGCTGTTCTTATTGCTTTACCATAATTTTGTTATCTTCAATGCGTTATTGTGCATGAAACATATATTTCTTGTTTTACTATCTTCAGTTTAATAGAAAACCAGTTTGATTTCTTGTTCTTTAGCCATAAAAAAGTAGTTATTGTTTTAATGCATGAAAGACCAAAGATCAGATTCTATGTTATTTTATAAAAGATTAATTTAATGAAATTTCATTTCTCTGCTGTTCATCTTACTTCCCTTTCATGTGCTAATGGTGATCGCAGTATTAAACTCAGACTACTTTATAAGCACGTTTAATAGGTAACAGAGTAAGGACTGTGTCATTGGAACAAGTAGAAAGTATTCTACTTAGGTATTATTCTTGAATTTCCAAAATGCTTTGCTTAAGATTTGAAATTATTTTTGTAAGTTTATTAAGGTCTGCCAAATTTGTGACTAATGTGGAATGTAGTAGAAGCAACATTTATCTAAATGCTTTAACACCAGGAGCTACCTGATTAGTTTTGACTTAGATTAAAACATTTTTTTGAACAGCTTGGAAACATGATTTGAATGTTGCCTAATGGTTCAAAAATCAGGCAGTTAATAAAAGCACACAATTATTAATCAATAAAAAGTCATGATCAAATTGGGCAATACTGTTGTCAGCTACACAGCAGCATAATGCTGAATTCCTAATTAAAATTAAATTATTTGCCTAACACTGTACTAAGTTATACCCAGAATAGTCAAGCCTTTTTTTCAGATATCCTTAGAAGCTCCTTAAAGAACTGGTGCATGATGAGTAGACAATCTTGAGAAATGTTCTTGGATAATTTCCTTTGGACTCCTGAGAATTCATGTTGATTGAAGTTAATTACTTGCATGACCTACTGCAAGTCAAAAAGCAATTTTGCCTTTACAAAAGCCATTCAATATATCTGTTCTTTTCCTGACCACAGGTTCATACAAAAATCCCCACAACAAAATAGCAAATCCAGAAAGCATTGTAAAATTATTTATCACATACAGACAATCAAAACACTAAAGAGTACAATTTCTCATCAGAGAAATTTCCTTCCATTCAGTCCTGTGGGAGCAGGGAATATTTCCTTTACTGATAAAGTAGAAATGGGATGTAAAAGCTTTCAGAAGGTCCACAATGGGTGTTTGCTGCCCATCTTGCCCTTGTTCTACAGGAGCTCTACTACTATAAGCCAGTGCTGACAACTGGAGTTTTTTCCTCTATCTTATAAAGGGTGACAACTGCAAGTACCAAATATTCAGGGAAATATTCAGGGAAATCCAAGCACATTTAGTGACCTAGTGATTTTAGTGTCTGGATTTTACATTCAGCTATGTCATTATACAGTATGTCCCAGCTAGAAGGAAATATGCAGTTCTAGAATTATAAATCCTATGCAGTTAATTCAGTAGGCAAGATAGAAATAGAGGCCTCTCTAAATTACAGGGGATTCTGTGATGTGACCTATAGTACTGTACAGAAAATCTGTGTCACTGTAGACTGTGACTGTATGTTTTAATAAGCAACTCCTTTCTTATGGTGAGATTTGCAAAATACTTCTGACACCATTACAGCTGTTCTTTGTATAGCCATACCAGGCTGCCAGCCTGGAAGAGTGATGGTTTATTTGTACACAGTTACAGGTCACTCTCTTAATAATAGAAAAATAACCTAAGGATACTTTCTGTAAGCTTCTGATTGACTCCGACTGCATTAAGGTCAAATACATACTCTTAGCCATTAGCAGTTGGAGTCTCATTAATCTTACCTTAGAAATCACAGGTAACTCCTCTAGATTACAGTAACATTATCAATTCACTATTCCTTTATCAGGACTTAAACTATTCTGGCTGTGACAGTCATTTCATATGGCTGATTTGTTCCTGAATGATGTTACATTACAGGTTAGTATTCATTATTTCAATGTTTTGCATCTCTAGATGACGGAATCATCATGGAGATTTTTTTAAATGTTCCTCAGTAGTTATTATTATTATTATTACATTCTTTATGTACGTTCTTTTATATTCAAAGGTTTTTGTTATTGCTGCAATCTTTCATTTATTCATAAGATGAATTAATAGCTGTGACTTTCCAACTTGCAAAGTTCTATGTGCAGCATTTCTTTGTCATATGTAAATAAGCATGAGAAACACAGCTATGCAGTGTTAAGTTTGCACATCTGGAACAGAAAATCTCTGAAAGTAAGGATCCAACAACACTGTCAACTCAGACAGCTTGTCAAGTCTGTATATTTCACACTGTGTACTAGAGATTCAATTATGAGCACTAAATGAAATCTTGAAAGAAAGATGGTTATAGATAATCCTTTCTATATATAGCATCACTTATTATCTTGTGGGCAGATAGCATCTCTTTCTGTAGATGTCTTTATCCATCTACTTTCATCCTCTGAATTCTTCTCTGCTTACCCACTCCTTTTATTCATTAATCAGTTTCTGCAAATCATTAACTGCTTTTTCTATATTGGAATGAATAAGAGTAAACATTTACCAACCCCTCTTATGAGTTCGTTTTGTAGTTAAACCCTGACTTTAAATGAAATACAACTATTTACAAGCAAGAATCTGTCAAAACACAGAAGCACATTCAACATTCTCCTTGAGACATTACCCAGTTGTTTTACATTGGCCAAGTACTGCAAAGCAGTGAAAAGTTGAGGATCTGCCTTTTGGCTATTAAAAATAATGTGCTAATATATTTCTGTATCTGGAATGACAGTTAAAGTATTTGCCAAACTAAATCCCCAAGGAAGCCTATCCTGCACAGTCAAAGTCTTGAAAGAAAAGGAAATAACTAAGCAGAAACCAAACTAACCTATGTAATTGGACTAACATGCAAATGTAAACCTCTTGCTTCCTTCCTCTCACTCCCACTCCTCTGGTCATTACTTCCTTTCATCATGCCACTTCTGAAGTTTCAGCTCTGAGGCAATGATTTTACTTTTCTATGGGATTATAGATGTAGAGGCAGCAGGTGAAATGGTGACAATCCAAATGTGAAAAGAGAAGAATTGCAATTTGAATTTATGACTATGCTACTCCAACATCTGTACAGGGACAGAGGCACAATCAGTCAACCTCTAAACCACTCTGTCACTCTGCAATCTCAGCTCAGTTCAAATTATATGCAAAGAAACTGAAGTTCCACCAATAAGATGCATATTTATACCTGTGTAAATGTTGTCCAGATTAGATAAAAATTTTCGTTATCACTCTATCTCTCATGTTTGTTATTAGGCTGGTTTGAGCTTTTAGCTATTTTTGTTTTGTTGATTTTTTTTGACTAATAAGTGCTTTATAGTCTTTTTTTTAAATGAAAGCAGACAGTCTGATGCTACTTGTGATATGTGATCTCTATTTAGATTATTTACATTCATTGAACAACAAATGAGGCTGGTTAAACCTGATGTTTCCTTTATCACATTGCTTATCTGAATCAGGAAAAGACACCTTAGCATACACTGTGAATGAGAATGTGTCCAGCAACACCTTGTGAGGATGATTAGAAGTTGCTGCTGGCAAATGTCAATCAACAGCTTAAAGTAGTTAAAAAGCTTCTTATGAGACCTTGAAGACCTTGGGAAAATTTAACCTAATGGCTAGTGTGTAATTCTGGCAGCTTCAGTCCCATCTTGTCCATGTTTCTGGCTTTGATGCAGATGTTTTTTCAAAGGCAGAGTGACTGGAGTAGGGAGAAAATTAAAAGACCAAGAAGAGGGAGCACAAACAGTTAACGCTGTATGGCACAAACTGCAAAGCCAGACTGCATTCTCCAAATAACAGAAAATTGCCAGGTATGTTAGACAGACACTGCTCTGCAATTTGGATGACTTAACAATTTTTAGTACTATAACTAAATATAGGTGCAAGACTTCAGAAAAAAGTATTTAACTATTTAGCTCTCATGATAGGTTTTATTTCCTTGGCTACTAGATTTAACGTGCAAAGTTCTGATCCATTAACTCACTATCAGATTAGGGGACCTTTACTTCGACTTTAATAGTACCTCAGGATATTACTATATTTATCCTCTTGCAATGGCGATTTTTGTTCAAACACACAGGGTCTAATTTGTTGCCCTGCATGAGATTTAGAAAAGAATAACCTAATGACTTTGTTGCTGTTTTCTTTGTCTAGATTACTGAACAGTGATTATATACTGCAGTCAAGTTAATTGCCTTTGCTCATGAGACATAAGGTATATGATACTCAGTTACCTTCAGCATTTGGAGATATCAATGAAGAAAAATATTTTAGTAACAAAACTTTTCCATTTTTAAAATGAATCACATTCCTAATAAAATAAATAGGAATCACAACCAATTAAAAAATGAGTAACGATTTCTTTTACTTTACCTTTGAAGCACTGACATTTTTCTGGAAAGAGAGGTTTCTAATCTTGGTCAGATATGTCAGCACAACATATCAAAGATCAATTTAAAAAATCTTAGCAATTCCATAAAAGACACAGTTTTGTCCACTTTCATATACTAACTAGCATTCTGTAGCAGAAATAGCTCTACTGGAATCAATACATTTCCTGTTATTGTATGGTACTGATAACATAAAAAAAAAAAATTGTAGTAATGTCAAGGAAACCTATTCACAAGAAAGTATGTGCTCCATCAGCCACTGAACAAACATAAAACATGCCACACATTTAACAATCAGAAGTAAAAGCATCACTAAGGGTGCTATCATTGAAAATAGAGCTACCATAGTCTAATCCTCGAGAACATAATTATCTGTTAGAAAATACTCAAGCCAACCTATTTATTCTTTGTAACCTAGTTGTGAAGGCCCTGAAATCTGAAAATTACAGTGTCTCAAAACTTTGAGATTGCAGATGATCATCAGGCCTCAAAACGTCCTGTAGATCCTCAGTTTGTAGGAGGAATCATTAAAATGGCATTTCCGCAGAGCAGCTATGGTAATTGCCGACACTCCTGTGTACCACAGTCCACTCACTGAATATACTCCTGGAGTCCAGTAATACTGACAATATTACAGATTTTTAAAAATCAGTTGTATATTGGTAAACTATTAATAGTTTGAGTTATGCTTTTCTTTAATAAATCATAACAAATTTTTAAAATTTCTGCTTTTAAAGTAGTGACATGGAAGTCTACTGCATGTTTTTTTGGGGATTCAGACAACTAAGTAATTATATACCCAAGATTTCTTTCCCAGACCCCAATATCCATAAAAAATCTTATGTCATCTTTTACTTCATTCTTTATGTGCATTATATTTTCAGTGAATTCAGAAGAGAAAAAAAAAAGCCTGATGTTATCATCTCCTTGACCATACCATATGCTTCAACAACCATATGCTTCATGTTTGACACTTGCACCAAATTTCTCCAAAAACATTTCCAGTAGTCCCCAGACTAATGTGAACCAAACAGGTTTTACTTTCTGTTAGATTTTGTCTAATAATGTGATGAACACCTCTTCCAAAGAAAAAAGCAGGAATTGTAGCTCCCAGCATGTGAAGGGCCTTCAAATAATACCAAGATACTTTTTGTTTAGAATTCTGTGCCAGACTTGCTTTGTTGATATATTCTTAGTAACATTAAGGTACAATTATCTCTTCTCATGCTTTTCTTTTCAGTAGAGACACTTGCTGAAAACATTATAGTTGAGGGAGAGAATAAGCTATGTTTCTGTTCAAGCTATTTGTCAGTTTTAACAAATTCAGTGTGTTCTTTGTCATTTGCTCCTCTTTTATAAATTTTAGATATTTACAGAAGAAATTGTTTTGCCATTCAACTTTACTTAAGGTCATGACAGAAGTCAAAAACCTTTTCCACAGACTGAAAAGGGAAAGCAAATGTAGCAGGTATGAGTTTTATTCTCTAGAAAATTTGACTCAGACCCACCAACACTGTTTATGGATTTGGCACAGAATAGGCTGACACAGTTGGACTAGTCTCCTTTTTAGGCTATATTGACATAATCAAGAAAGCACAGGAGGAAACAGTTCACTCTTTTGATGAAGAAACTAGAATTCTCTCAGAGAAAACAATTTGAGCCCAGCTGCATGTTTGAAGAATCTCCTTGCAAATGTTTAAAAGAGCATCAGATGACCAGTGCAGGATCAGTGTTTCCTGTTTCCTGGAGGAAGGGGAAGCTGTAGTTCATCTTTCTCCTGTGTTAATTTGTCTCAAATCCAGACCAGCATTTCTGTTTCAGTGCCAACAAACATTTCTTTCTGCAGAAATCAAGCACTGTTCTGCGCCAAATATAACACATATATATGATACAATGTTGTTTGCGTTAGATGACTGAATCAAAAGATCAATCATCAATTAAGTCCCTTTATTGTTCTGAGGAATCATCATCGCAGAAACGAATAACAATTTAATGGATACTCAGAACAGTATTTAGAAAGATCAATGAGCCCTGACTGTCCTCAGTGACACTGTCAAGCTCCATTGATCAGATTTCTCTCATGAAAACTGACCACCTTGGTTCAAAGGGTAAAACTGCAATCTTTCTAAATAGAAAAAGAAGCAAATTATTTTGTAAAATAGTAGTAGTATTTAAACTAAAGCAGTCAATTTATTCTTTATCCAAACAGAAACTCATTTTCCAGCAAGGACTGAGAGACAGTAAAAATCATTCATTGCCTCATATGTTACAATAAGAAATACTATCACAGAAATGGAAAATAACTTCCTGCAAATGGGAAATAATCTCAAGAATCTCAGAAACAATTTCAGCAATCTCAATCTTTTTATTTTCAGTGACCCAACTTCTGTGGAAAAGTAATAAATCTTTTTGATAACAATTCCTTTAAAAAAATTCACAGAAATGCTTTGAGAATTGCAGTTTGAGGGAACAAAGGATATATTGTGTTACCAGGGCAATATTCAGTAGAACTTAATTTCTAAGAACCCCTAAAACTTCTGCCACACATCTTACTCTGAAAATAAATACTGGATTATGTTTGCTTAAAATACTGATTTTATTGCTTAGTTGCAGTGCACTGAATCACAAATACCTTTAGATTTCAGGTCAAGATGAGAAACACCAGTACAAGCAGTGAACTGCAAAGTTATTATGTGGCTCAAGCAGCAGATGGGTTGCTTTCCAAGAAAGGATCTGCCAACTGGTAGGGGAGACAATATCTCAGTTTTGTGGAGACAGCCCCTGTGGCGGCATTCATTTCTACCATGAGATGACTTTGCCTCACTGTGAGCCTCCAGCTGCAGCACAGGGAAGAGTTTTTTCAACTCCCTCTCACACTGTCTTTCACTCACACAAAGCTAAAGCAAGATTTTCTACTTTCACTATTCGCTATTTCATCACTTCACAAGTAAAATGTCTTAAAGAAGACTTAAAGCTTTTGCTTTGTACAATAAATGCCCAGAATCACAGAATGACCCGGGTTGGAAGGGACCTCAAGGATCATGTAGATCAGGTTGCCCAGGGCCCCATCCAACCTGGCCCTGAACACTTCCAAGGACGGGGCATCCACAACCTCCCTCGGCAGCCTGTTCCAAGACCTAACCACTCTCCTAGTAAAGAACTTCCCCCTAACATCCAACCTAAATCCTCCCTCCTTCAACTTGGATCCATTTCCCCTAGTCCTGCTATTGTCAGCCCTTTCAAAGAGTTTACTCCCTTCCTGGGTGTAGGTTCCCTTCAGGTATTGAAAGGCTGCACTGAGGTCACCCTGCAGCCTTCTCTTCTCCAGCTCTACATTACCTTCATCTTAAGGATTTAGAGACAACAAGCAAGAGCAAGCTTCACTGGAAAAGCAATTTAGGAGAGACCAATTTTTATTCTTACTCAGTTTAGGAGCTAGGTTGATATAGCTGAGGACAAGGGGAAAAGGTGACTTTATGTTCCACCAAATCATGAGCCATTCACTTTCAGGTTAATCTCAGGCATGTTGAAGTTTCAGCAAGGCCACTTTATCTTAAATTGACTTTTCCTAGTGCTAATCTGATTAATCCAGTTTACTGCTGTGAATGGATGGATTAGTATAAAAAGATCAGCAGGGGGCTTAAGAAGATAGCCTGGATTTTTTCAGGTTTTTTCTATTTCATTAATTTGTCTATGGAAATATAAAATCGAGTCAGAAATAATTTCCATTAAAAGCTATGAAAGTACTCAAAGTCAAAGAATTCATATGCAGTTTTTGATTTCATACTCTTTCTACTGTCATGATTATGTATGTAATATTCTACCCCTGAATTTTCCCATATTTAGTATTTGAATAATTTTGTAATAAAATGCATATGTGAATGGAAATCTACAATATAGTCTTGATGTAGGAAAACTGGTTATGCAATATAGTAAATATCATCTGAGATGGGTTTGGAAACCTGTGGAGGACATACAGTACTTGATTTCCTTTCCTTCACTTGTAATATCCACATGTATCTGAAATTCACGGCATACCTTGGTTCATGAAGATTAAAAAAAACCCCTCACAATATTTGCNGTCTGAAATTCACGGCATGAAGATTAAAAAAACCCCTCACAATATTTGCACCAAACTGTTTCTGGTCAATCCTACTTTGTTCATTTGGCTTATAAGTAAAAAGCACCTATACACCAGTAGGTAAAAGTCCAAAATTGACTGATATTTTTTGTAACATTTAAAAAAGAATGTATTGTTTGGGGCCCTTTTTCTGTAGTTTGTTGATTCCTGCATGTAAAGTTGAATTATATACATTTATACCTTCAGTTACATATGTGCATATATTGACAATTCTTGTTAATTCATTAAGGACAACTCTACTAGTTGGGAGCCATAGTGTACTAAGTACTATACAAAAAAATGACACAGAAAACAAGATGAAAATTTGTAACAGTGGAATGAATTATATATTGAACAATACTACATCTTCAGGAAGAGAGAAGTAAAAAGTCCCAGCTGTTGGGACTTGGAAGAAAACTCCACCAAGATATGTGTAAAGATTCCTTCAAGAGACAACAGGAGAATGTATTGATGTTGGCAGAATCTCACTCTTCTAATGTCCATATCAATTTATCTCTGAAACAGAAAGTGTTTCAGAAATACAACAACTTGATTAAATTATATGTTTGGTAGTGTTTAGAACTTTCATAATGATCCTCCTATGAAAAATGCACCAAATTTAAAAAAAAAGATACTGCTTTGAAAAACTACCTGTGAAAATGAAAATAACAGATCTTGCAATACTAAAAATCTTACATGATTAAACATTTTAAAGTCAAAAATGACACATTAAAAATCACTCTGTGGTGCAGAAAATAAATATTGTTTCAAAAATTAACTTGGTTGTTCAAAGGCAACAAATGCATTTTACTGATTAAAATACATGATGATATATATAACACTAGAGGACTGTAGAGAGATTATGTGGTGCTTCTTAAAGATTTTCTCAACCATACTGGAATACATTGTAAAAGTAATTTTTCATTCTTTGCCAAAATAAAGATTCTTCTTTTCTTGCCCCAAACTACAGGCTTTCTAAACTACAGGATGAAGGCTTAAGATGCTTCCAGACGATGATATCATGTGTAATCCAAGTAAAAGCAAGCAAAACATTGCCACTAATATCAGGAAAAAAGTTGGTCATGTCAGTATTTGCATTTGAATTTTCAATGAAAGATGTCAACTTGTTGAACTTTAACTTCAAAAGTCTGTTATAGTGTCTAATTCCAGAAAGACACTCAAAAGTGGAACAGAAGTATTTATTTAAAGAGGGAGGGAAGCATTTATTAGCCAGACTGGTGTTATTTTGTAATACTGATAGTGCCAGTGGCTGCTCAAAGTAATAAAAAAGAAAAAAAAATATAGCGTATATATCTTGGTCATATCCCAGTGGGGTTAATTCAGATTTAAATCTGACATTAAATGTTT
Organism: Turnix velox; assembly: GCA_013400935.1. Classification (NCBI taxonomy): domain Eukaryota; kingdom Metazoa; phylum Chordata; class Aves; order Charadriiformes; family Turnicidae; genus Turnix; species Turnix velox. The sequence continues at coordinate 29,365 of VZTY01015651.1, forward strand.
TGGTTAAAAAGTTCTCTCTCAGCAGCTACCTTCTAAAAAATTATGCTGCTTTTGCTGTCCTAAGAGAAAGCTAAAATCACTGAGGAACAATTAAGGCAACGCAAGGCTAGGGATGCATTATTTTACTAAATTTCATTACAATGAGAGATATATTTTTTTGCCTCTTAGAAAGAAAAAGAGTTTAGCTCTAACCAAACATTTACATACTCCTTAATCCACAATTTATTGGCAGGACTTCTCCTTATGCTGTGATGGTTACTCACTGAAGTTTACCATAGTTTATCCTACACATACAGTATCGTGAAATATGTGGAGCCCTCAAGAATTTTACAATTAGAACAAATTTTGAAGTATGCTTTAATATGCAAATTTTTAATTCTTACCTCATTGGCAATGTGTGTCATACTTCTTACGTTGTACTTAACTCTATCATGATGTAACTACTGCCATAAAGATACAGACTGTTGCATCCTGCTTGCCTAGATTCGATTACCAGAAAAGTTACCAGAAAATTATTTCTTCCAAACCTCCATTAACATAGGCAACCCCATAATAATACTCTCAAACAGCATCTACTATAAATTAACATTAGTAAGCCATGGAACAAGACATCAGAAGCCTCATGTTTCCCCTTCATTAGGTGACTTAAAATACACATTCAGAATATACAATGGAGAAAAGACAAACTGATAAAAGTTACTCAAAGGGTTAAAAGTACTTTACAGTACGTGTGCAAAAAGAGAGGAGAGGAACCAAAATAAACCTCAGTTTGTGAAAGACTCTCCAAGTGAAGGTTTAAAAACTGATACTTTGCAAAAATGTTCTGAAATTGTTTCTCTGCAGGGCATTTATAAAAAAATCCATTAAAAACATGCTTGCTGTTGTTGAAGTGTCTATTATGAGGCTCAGGCTGTGTGAAAGCCTGTCTCTCCACAAGAGAGAGGTGACAGGCTTATTGGGAGAGACAGAAGATGGCTGAAGATAGATATGTGCCTCTCTGTTTACAAGTGGTGGGGACAGCCAAGGAGATGGATCAGTAAAATTTTCCATTAAATCAAGAAAAACACAACTTGCCCCTAATGTCACCTCTGATAGTTTCTTAGACCAGCTGCTTCCCAGACACCCTACTGAGGAACAAATTGCTTTCCAAGCAGGACATTTGGACACTTCTGCATTAATAGATATGGATCCCAGCATGCCAAACCAAGCAAGAAGGCAATTTAATATGAGCAACACTGTCATCTCAATTTAGGACAACAGCTAGGATGCCCTACAGGGCATAGCAACAGCTTCTAGAAGTACACAGTGTAAGACATTCTTTCTGTCTTAAGGCTACAGAAAGCTGGTATTTCTAGTAAATAGTCAAGCCAAAGAGAACGGAAAATGTAAACGCATATATGACAACAGCATTGTACCGTCTAGGCCCATCAGCTTCAATTCAAAGGCCTTTCATTTCTTTAAAAGATCTGCAGCAAAGTTTGCATGGGAAGAATAGAGAAAAAAACACAGTGGAGACAGCAATAACACTAGGTGGCAGGTATTTCACTTTCAAGTGAAGGTAACTTCAGAACAAAAGTTCCACCAGATGCTTACTTTGTGGTAGTGAGTGCTGTTTTCAGTAATTGTGCTTATATTTTTGCACAAGTGTGCTCTTTGCTGCAATCTCCAGTTAAGAGCAAAGAAGAAAATAAAGTGGATATGCCATGCTCCAAACTATCTATCCCAGGTTTGCAGAGGCAAACTCCACCTGAATTTATCCAGCTTTATATATAGTCCAAGTACACTGTTACTCAAAATGTTTTCATCAGCCCATCTTCCTGTTCTCTGGAAGCTCCTGAAATTGTTCACCTTTGCATGACAGTGTGCAACCCTTGGAACAAGTGTATAGTGATATGCATCCGTATTTCTAATCAGTATCAAGAACACATTATGGGGACGTCTACTCAAAGACAGACATGACCAACATCTGATACACTCTTTCAAACTTTGTGTGAGTATGGGAGTTTTAAACAAGCGCAAAAGGAAAGTCTTGTCCTTTGTCTTCTGGGGACCTGTTGGAAAGTTCCTCCTCTCACTGGTTTATCTGCACACCTACTGAAGACTAAGCAAACAGAAATGTTGTGACAAGTGGGTGATTCACAGCTGGTTGCTTCCAGAAGCAATTGTATAAAGTCTGGATATCTACTACTCTGACAAAATTGACAGCTGCAGTGGAAGAACAAAGACCTTCTAAAGATGCATAAGCAGATGAGGGACACTTTTGACTTCAATTCTCTATTGTCCTCACAATTATATTAATCAAAATAAAGAAAGAGAGGACTGGATGCTCTGGGGCTTCACATGTAGTGAGTCATTTGCACAAGGAATTAATTATGAAAAGAAAGAGGATGGAGATCATCATTGAATGCAATGCAAAAATGAGATTCTCTTACTCTGCTAGTAGTTGAGCTGCTAGAAGCAGTTTCTGGTCTTCAGTGTCTCAAATGTGTTAGTCAGATGGAGTCAATCTGTACTCTCACTTTAAACTGATCTTGAGGTATACTGAAGAATACAGGTCTGTAGAAGCAATGGTTGTTTTACGTCCCCCATATTCCTAAATATTTACCAACATTACAGGCGTAATAAATGTCACTCAAATCTTAGAAGTCACAAGCTAACCAACTGTGAAATTACACTGTAAAATTTAACAGCCACCCTTTTTGGTAGGGAAGTGTTTGCTTTATCTCCTTTGAGCTCTGCTCATCAATTCTTGAAATTGTCTTCTTGTGTAAAAAATTAATCAGCTGCTTGTTAAAACATTTTAGGATGAGCAGCAACTACTCTTTTTCTCAGTCTTTACTCATCTTCACATTCCAAAGGAATGACAGGAAACAACATTCAGTTATATAGGTTGATGATACTGACAGCATTTGTCCTCAGATTAAATGAAACAGCTCTCTTGGAAAACAAATTGAAGTGACACTCACTCCAGATTTGTGGTGGAGCAAGTCAAGAAAGATATCATAAGTAGTCTTCCAATTTCCTTCAATGACAAACCCAGATTAAGAAAGTGAAGCATTTAAACCAGTCCTTTCAGAGTATTTCTAATAATGAAAATCTAGATTTGTAATATTTGTAAAATATTTAATAATATTTTACAAGAATGAATTAATGCGGTTCTTACCCACATAGCTGTTTACAGAGTTCGTGTGCATAAGAACACAATGTAAACACATTAAATTATCTCAACCCTGTCCTTTAATTTTATTGACAGTTCATTTCATTGGTCACTGTTTACAATTCCTTGATCCACAACCAAGTGCTAAACAATGCAGTGCAAGATCTAGTGACAGTGTGTTACAGGATGATACAAATGAACTAGACAAAATGCCTGCCTCTTTTGCCTACATCTATCACGGTCAGAAACAGTAGCCTTTGTTACTTTCAAAAAATTATTACTTTTAAATCAAAAACAAAGCTAGAAAGAAAAGATCTCTGACTTTTTAACTGTCCATTCTAATTTTTCTTCAGTATATGAAGTTTTCAAGTTTAAAAGAGTAAAAAAGAAAAAAGCTTTCCATGACTAGCCACAAGGGATCGAATCTGAAAAAGACCATATAAGAACAGCTAAAGATTTTTCCCACCTGAGTGAAAACAGGATAGAATTTTAAGGAGGTCTTACCATTATTAAACTCTTGAAGGAACCACAAATTGCTTACAATATCAATGAATACAGTTAATGGCAGAAGCAGCTTTAAGGCAAAAGAAACTCCCAGTTAAGATTCCCATTAGCTTTTTACTTATGTCTTACGACCGAAGTTTAAAATAAGTCAACTGTTTAAACAGAATTAATAATGTGACAATGTTATAAAAATATTTACAACAAACTTCTCTTCAGAAGTTAGATGAGGCACTTATGAGGCACATAATCATTCTTAGTAACAAAGACTTTTTTTCACATGCTTGAGAAAAAGACATGCTTTTATATGTGTTTTTAGACAAAGTCAAATGCATTGGTCCATATACAAAACAAGAATTTCACTAAATTAGTAAAAACACTTCTAGCTCATAAAGAGATTGATTGCACTACTATCAGGAAGATAAAGGGTTCTTATCACTCAGTATTTCTGTGTAAATTCCATATGCAATGCATGGAATTCCCACTTACTGAAGAAGTTTCGAATAATGTCGTGTCTGCTGGTTCTTACTCAAATGTTTCTTTGGCTTAGATTCCTGACAATCTGCCATTGTGAAAGCTGAAACTCCCATAACTTTAACATTGAAATACTTTAATTAAGAAATAGTGGGTGAATACAGTTTTAAGATTTGTTTTAGCTGGTTTGTGTAACCATTGTAAACAAGCCCCATGTGACAAGGAAACTCATATATGTATATTCCATTCCAAGAAACCTAATATTTTTCCTTACTCATCTTCCTAGCATATTTGATAGAAAAGTTTGGCTACAGAAAACTGAAAGTAGGAATACATAAAAAAAAAAAAGAAACTCTCATTGCAAATTGTGTAATGAACACTAAAATAAAGGTCTATGTAAAGAATTATGCTATTCACAAAATAAAAATACTGCCAAGTAAAATACAGGAGAAAACAATTTTATTCTGAAGGAGTGCCTTTAAATTAATATGACTTCTCTGTTGTCTACAAATGTTCAAAAAAAAAATCAATCTTTTGTGCTTCTTTGTGTATGTGCATGTATTTTTCTCTGAGTAAAGTCACAGGAAAGTCTCAATAAAAAGTTTAAATGGAGAAACTGTGAAACATCTTCAAATTCATGTAGCAGGAGCAGAGTTATTTAAAAGCAGTAATAATAATACTTGAGCTAAGTGCTGCAATTGAGAGGATTGTACAAAGGGAAAAAATAAACCCTACACAAAGGAAAGTATAAGAACAAATATGCACAAGAAACAGAAATGCTACATGAATAGCTAAGTGCTGAAGAACCAATACACTACAAAATATGAAGAGAATTAAGTGAATCACAGTGTACTCAGAAGTTTTAAGATAAAAATGAAATTTCACCCCCAAAATTGGCAGCCTTTTTTTGTTTAAAAGCAGAATTAGCAGGAAATAGCCAAGAAAGAAAGAGTGAACTAATTCTTCACTTGCTTGATAACAGCTCTGAAAGCATTACTTGAAATGTATTTTATAGAATTTGGTAGGAAAGAGTAAGAAGGTGAAATGACATAAAAGGCTAGAACTGAAGTGGTACAAAATAGCATGGAAACCCTACATGCACCTACACACAGATACACAACACAGTTAAGCATCATTAATTCTTTCTGTAGAAGATTCTTGCAAGGACTACATTGGTCCAAAGGACAGAGGAGAAAACAGCACTGAAGACCTAGAATGCCTACCAACTTCTCGGATCATGGCAATGCGGACTTGCTTCCTCACTTTAACATACATTCAAGGGAAAATAAAACAATAATTGTGAGCTTTATAGGACATTATATATGAATGGTCTTTGCTACAAGAAGAAGACAGCTCATGGACTTGGGACTGAAACCTTTTGTGATTCTCTTTTACTTGCTTTAATATTAGTGCTATATAAGGAGGCAGCCAGTTTCCTTCCTTTTACATAATACCATTCCTCAAATTCCACTGTTTCAATGAAAGTTTTCAATCAAATCAATTGGAGAAAGCATCTGATTACAGAGTTGGCTTTCCTATTTGATTTACAGACTCTTTGAAGAGCCAGGAAAAGGCTCAAACATTTGGGAGCTCTAAAATCATGGACTAAAGGAAGTAAATAGATTATTTTCTAAAGGTTAAGTTGAATGTTTCTCTCCTCATAAAATGTCCACAGTAAATTTGGTAGCTAGGTTATTCTCTGTTATCATGAAGTATCACCACTGTAATTTCATAAGCAGTTGCCTATTCTACGGAAAAAAGATTATCTAATCAAATTCTGGCAGTGGGAACTTGCAGGAGAGGAGAAAGAAATTATGTCGCTCTGAGCTAGTACTGGCTTTCCGTAAAGCAGTATTTAGAAAGCCATCAGGGATATGAACTCTTCTTCGATTTATGTATGTTAGTTGCTGACAGCACATAGGGATTGCACAATACTGCACTAATTATATTTTATCTTTTCCAGCCGACTTTTACTTGAGACTCTGTACTTCTGGAGTGAAGACTGCTATGGATTGGAATGAGCAGAGTCAAGGAGATCTGGAGAAAGTTGTTGACAGCACATCTAACCTATTTATTTTCTTCCAAACCAACGAGACTGGGAAGAAGGTAGAAAAAGTTACTAAAATGGGCATCTTCCATCTTTAACACCAGAATCATAATATCAGAAAGGAAAATATGGCCATTGTTCAGGTTTCCTCACAGTGCATTACATCTGTTATTTTGGATCAGAGGAAAATACAGGGATTTATATCCGCATTTGCCTTTTTTATATTACCACACTGTTGAGTCAAGATCAGATTGTGTTCCACTACAGTTCCCAGATTCTCTTCTGAATTTTAAATTACATACATCTATATGTTTCTGAGTATAGAATCCTTACTCCTGTCCTTACCAAATTTCTGCTGCCCCCTGCTACATATCCTTTGCTAATTTGATAAACTTGCAGTATAATAATATATCAAGACATCAGAGAAAATAATAAAACCCATCAACCTCAAGGCAGATTTGAAACATTCCTCTGCTCTGATTATGAAATGCTCACAAATAGTCCACACATAGGTTTCAAACTAACTATGCACCCAATACCCAGCTAATGAAGTTATCATCTATATTTTTCAATTTGCCTGTGAGAATTTCATATGAAACAGTGTGAGAAGCCCTACTGGATTCAATACAGATGACATCATTTATGTCTCTTGAAACCACTAGTTGTGCTAATCTGCCACTATAAATTAGATTGATTGGATAGACTCCTTTTTAAGTCCATGCCTTTGAGACCTTTATTCTGTTCTCTAAAAAACTACCATTAGTTTGATTACTTGTTACAGTTTTCCCTCAGGAATTCAAGTTCAACCTACTGGTCTATAATTCTTAAATGCCCTTTTATTTCTCTCTATTTAGACATCATCTTCATTGTTTTGCCTTTTTAAAAATCTTCTCTACCTATATTGTCAGACATGACCACTAATGTCCTGGAATTTCTCCAGCCATTTCCACAGGAAAAAACTTAACCAGACCAAACTCATTTGAAAATATAGCACTGTTTGGTGCTTTCCTCCTTATAGATGGTATTTCAAATTCTGTTTCAATGCCTCTAGCTCTGCTAACTATCTGAGCAAGTTTCACCTTTTAAATAGAGGTTAAAACAAAACAACTGAACACATTTGCTTTCCCAAAGCTGCCTAATAATGTATTTTCCTCACTCACAAAGGCCAGTCAACAGCTTCTTTGATCTTTAATTTTATGATTTCTATTCCTTCCTTATGCAATGTTTTCTGAAACTTCTTTGATACACTTCAAATTACAAGCACATCGTGCACTTTGTCCCTGTTTGTTTTCTGTTCTCTATCTGTTCCTAGAGATATAATGGATTTAAATTTTTAATGCACTTCTTTCTTACTGTTCAGGTTAGTAAAAAAGTCATTGTTTAATCAAGTTGATCTTCTCTTACCCTTCCTAATACTGCTTTACATCAAAATAATTTACTACTCTGCCCTTAACACAGTTTCTTTACTAAATTGTCAGCTCCTGTTTTTCTGGTTAGAACTGATTTCTTATCAGTTACTTAAGTTTGCTTATTGTTACTTTCCAGAAGCCACTGTTCTTCCTCTTGCTTCCCTTGCAGAAATATGTTTTCATAGAATCAGTTTGGCTGGAAGGGACCTTTCAGAGCATTGAGTCCAACCATCAACCTGACTTCAACAAAAACAATCCCTAACCCATATGTCTAAGCTCTATGTCTATCCTTCTCTTAAATATCTTCAGGGATGGCGCCTCGAACACTTTTACTGGCAGCCTATTCCAATGGTTGATAACCCTTTCCTTGTAAAGATATTTCCCCAATATCCAGTCTAAACTTCCCCTGGTGCAACTTGAGGCCATTTCCTCTTGTCCTATTGCCTGTTACATGGAAGAAGAGACCAATCCTCATCTCTCTACCACCTCCTTTCAGGTAATTGTAGAGAGCAAAAACATCCCCCCTCACCCTCCTTTTCTCCAACGTGATACAACCCCAGCTCTCTCAGCAGCTTCCCCAAAGATTTCTCTTCTAGACCCTCCACCACTTGGCCCACTTTCCAAGTAACCAGCTCTGAAATCAAAGGACACTAAGAGTAAAATGGACACCAAACCACCAGTAGAGTAAGCAAAACAGGCAACTATTCCAAAAAAAGTAGGTTAATTTTTTAGTAGGGTTTTTTGTTCACATTTGTCTAAGGGACTTACTCTAAAAAAATTTTCATCTCTGCAAGAATTGCAATTTTTTATTTTAGGAGTTCACTGATCATTCATATGAAAGAATTTAAATACTGCTTTTTCCTGAAACGTGATGAAGGATAATATATTTGAATTACAAAGGTAACATTTTTGCAATCATGAATGCTTGTAAACGTTTTTAGGGTAATTTATTTCTGCAATGTGTCATCTCTTCAGCAGGAGTAGTCTGCATGGGCTAAGTGTTTTTTGATGCAGGCTTGAAGAGTTATATGTTGCCCCCTGAAAATAAAGTCTGAACTGTTCATTTTCTGTCGACTGAAATCATGCAAGAGATCTTTTGCTAATAATTAATGTCAAATCCCACTGTGAAAAATACTATTTGTACAGTTTATAATAAAAACAACTCAAAAACACTGTGTTTCTCTGAACAGTGAAAGCTTGTGATGCATATTATGAAAACATCACTAGGAAGAAGCACAGCAGCATATAAAAGCTGTTATTGTATTATACGTTTATTTATAAGCTTATTTTATTTTCTCATTGGTTTATTTTGACATTGTGGTCAAACACAAGTTGTTCTCACTCCTCTGACAAAAGGGTTTGGTAAGTTACCAGCTCAGAGCAATGCTGTTGTTTGTCACACATTTTTTTCCATCTACAATCTAAACCAGTTATCTGAATGAATTAAAGTAATTACTTCATGCTCAGAAAAAGCTTCCTGTCGGCATAAAGTATTTTAAAATATGACAACTGTAGATTCTTGAAACCACAAAACTTTCTAGGTTCTAGTCAATATACCTCCACAGAAAAATTCTGCAATAATGTGGAATTCATGCAAAATATCATAGTTAAATGACTGAGCTATACATACATCCAATGTATGTATAGTTAAGATTTCATCCACTTAATAGCCCATTCACCCCTTACACACTTGTATTTCTTTCACATTCACAGACTGCAATTGCCAGACAGTTCATCCCAGTTCCATCTTCATTTCTATAAAGATTTGACAGGCAGCTTCCCATGGTTCTGAAAATACACAGCCAAGGCACATATACCCTAACCAATGATTTTATTCCTTTATGCCAAGTCCACCCATCAAAGGTGCTAGGGATCTCTGGAGAAACCTCTGTGTTTCTACCTGCTATTCCCCATTTCCACCTGCTCACTAGAGGCAAAGCAAGTAACCAGAGGTGAGGTATTGCCTCACACAGTGTCACGGTCCTCAGCAGAGGTGGCAAGTCACTACTTCTGTCGTTTCCTTTCAGATCATTCCCACAAAAATCAGGAGCACTTTTTCATTCTTCACGTCAATAGAGAAGATGTTGGTGCCCCGTGAGAGTTTAAAATAGTAAGATCCCACTAGTCTTCTCAGATCTAACCGTAACGCTGCTTCCTGTTTACCTGCATTTTCCCATTTACTCCTTTTCCACCTCCAGTGGGGATGTTGTGGATTCTAGTTTTCATCTTATCATGTTTTTTCATATTTTAATTTTCTGACTAGATGTCACTGAAAAACTATGCCAATAACAGCCACATTCAACTGATTCGTTTTTTCAAAATGGCACTGGTTGATAAAATTGACATAAGCATCTTTTCTACAAGGATTAAGAAGCTTCTGAAAGCATATTTAAAAGACATACAAGAAGTTCCCTAGCAAAATAGAAGAAATAAACTTTATATTAATTTTAATTTGGAGGAAAAAGTCTTGCCATACTTTCTTCATACCTGATAACATTGTAGAATATGCTCCATGCATAACTTCAGTTTGCAGATTTTATTTAATGTTAATCACTGTCTTTAGCAACTTGATCTAGTGGGATGTGTCCCTGCCCATGACAGGGGGGTTGGAACTAGATGATCTTTAAGGTCCCTTCCAGCCCAAACCATTATATGATTATAGATTATGGGCCCAAAAGTCCACCTATTAAAATACAATTATTTCAAAAGTGTTTAGAGATTTATAATTGTCATTACATAGTATTACATATGTGAGTTTTTTTCACTGGCATAAAAGAAAATATGACAGAGGTAAGAATAAAACATTCTATTTGCTATTTCTTAATGGAAACAATGAACTGTTTAAACAGCCTGTTTTACTGCTAAATTGGACTGAACAAGTGAACAACTAGTACCTTACTCTTTAGCTCTTCACTTCTGTCTTTTCAATGTCAGTGGAATAGATTTTATATCATGGTAATGACTGTCACACAATTTAATGTGAGAGCTTTTAGTAAAAAAATAATTGGTATGAATACTTATTTTTTGAGAACTATAAGGACAAAATGGAGTTTTGCAATTCACCCATGATTTTCTGCCTTTAGTCAAGGCCTCCATCCAAGGCTCTATTATATTATCCTTATGAGAATTTCCCCTTTTCTTCTCCATGATGGTATTAAGCATACATACCGCATTCTGGTTTTCTTTTATTTCCTGCTGAATTACAGTTAGTCATTATTCAATAAATCTATGTCTTTATTTTTCATTAAGAGTGGTCAGTGGTTTACTGTCTAAGGGCTGTCTTTTATATAATTTGGTAATTTCCATAGTTCACTATTGACTTTGCAACATTTTCTTTACTGTTACACCACAGTGACCTTAGGCTCATTAAGGTTGAAATGCAGCTTCTATTCTAAATTGACTTTCACAAGCTTGTAACTTCTCTCAGGTATTCTATTTCAGAACAACGCTTATTTTATGCTTATGCTTTATCAGAAGTGGATTTTTGTTTGAAGCTTTATAAGTATCATCTATTTGAGTTATCAACATGAAAGGACAGTAGTTTTGCAGCAATCAAGACTGCTTTCAGCTGCTTTTTTTAGACTCTCATAATTGAAAATCAGCTTTGAATGTGGAATGGTGGCTTTGCTATCTCTTCAAAATGATTTTGAAATAAAAGTTTTACATGAGATATCATTAAATAACTTACCAAAGCAGTAGTGAGGAAAAGCTGATCTCAAAATAACTGTTCTACTTTATTTTTCAAAGCTGTTTATTTTCTGTAAGAAAGTAATTTATTTATATTTTTAATCTTTTAAATGCCATTTGCTTCCCATTCTTGATAGCCCAACCAGATGCATTACAGAGGTCTCCATCAATCTGGCTTCTATATAGTAGATGAAAATAAAGCTACACATGCAACGGAAAATAAAGGCTTCTTGTCTATTGCTGAAAAGACAAGCAATCACTTTACTTCATTCCACAAACTGTTGTAATTACAAAAGAAGTATCTGGAAGAGCTTTTCCTAAAAGTTCCAGGAAGAAATCTTATATAACTGTAAACCCTAGAAAAACTGTAGGCAACTTTGTTTGTCTTCATGGAAAAGATTTTCTTCAGTGAAGTGCTAATGTGCACCACTTCCAGCTTTTCTATGGCCCCTGCCAACAATTTACTTGTACTCTGCATTATGTACAGTTTCTTCTTTCATCACAGAGGATCTCACAATCTCTGTAAATAATCATTTTACACCCTCCATATGGAAAATGATGTTGGAGCCTTAAAAGAATGAACCAAGAGCTTGGATGACTAGAGGTTTTGCATAATTCAGAGAGTCAAGGAAAAGCTGAGAAACTCTTCAGACATTTCTTTTATCAGCTAAAGGAGAAACGTAAAACATCTTGCAAACAGTTTTGTAAAAAGCTGTCATCTAGGAGGTTGGGCTAGATGTCCCTTCCTACCCAAATTATTCAACAATTCTATTACCTGTAGGTTCTAAACTGACATAAACTGCTGCTTTTCATATTTATACTTCCACAGAATAGAGCAAGCCCCCAAATTCCTTTGCTTTTTTACTCTCACATTCAATGATATGAGAACTATAAGTGCCATAAAAGCTATAGAAACCAATGTTTTGGGGGATATGTGAGCTGCTCATTTTATGAGCTCTGTGATCCATTTTTGAGATGGGCTATGAGGCAAAATTATACCAGAGTGAAAATGAGGACAATTCTTCAGCATTCATTTGATTTTTTTTTTCCTGGCTAAGCTACAAATGCCATTCAATGGATTCATTTTAGTCTAAGATCTTATTGTTCTGGTTTATCTTTTTACTCTATCACATCTCATTGATTAAGCAGCTCTTGCATTACATGGCAATGCAATAACATAATCCAAAGTGCCTCAGGAGGTCTTCATATGAAACTCTGTATGAAAGGCAATCAATAAGAGTACTTTGATTCATATTTATTTTCCTTTCCATTTATAAGTGATTTGCTGCATTCAGCCCATGTTTCTCTTTCCTGTTCAAATACAAAAATTCTTCTAAGATTGTTCAAATCAGTGTCTTATACAAGAATCCTGCCTTTGGTATCTGCCATTCTTATGCAGCACATCCTCTGCTGATTGCATTATTGTTCCCCCTCCAGTGACTCAGTGACAGATCTGATTATTCATACCAAATCTTCCATTAACCCTTAATTCTGCTAGTTTACAAATTTATCTCTATTTGTTTTATTGATTAGAAAGCTGCAGCATTATATAAACTGTATAAGCAGGAAAGCTCAGGCAACCTATGTTATGTGGGACAGACTGTTACAACCTGGATGTTTTTAATCCATAAGCTGAACAAAATAGAATCACAGAATAGTTTGGGTTGGAAGGGACCTTAAAGATTGAATTCCATCAGCCCTGCCATAGGCAGGAACACCTCCCACTAGATCATGATGCTCAGTGCCTTATCCAGCCTGGTCTTGAACACCTCCAGAGAGGGGGCATCCACAACATCTCTGGGCAACCTGTTCCAGTGTTTCACCACCCTCACTGTAAAGAATTTCCTTCTCATGTCAAGTCTAAATCTACCCCCTTCCAATTTACATCCATTGTTTCTGGTCTTCCCATCAGATATATTA
>VZTY01015651.1:42847-71182 GCA_013400935.1 Turnix velox
TGAACTTCATGAGGTTGGCATGGGCCCACCTCTCAAGCCTTTCAAGGTCCCTCTGGATGGCATCCCTTCCTTCAGGTGAATCAAGTGCACCACACAGCTTGGCGTCATCTGCAAACTTGCTGAGGGTGCACTCAATCCCACTGTCCATATCTCCTACAAAGATCTTAAATAGCACTGGTCCCAGTACTGATCCTTGAGGAACACCACTCATCACTGATTTCCACTTGGACAATGAGCCATTGACTGCAACTCTTTGAGTGCGACCATTCAACCAGCTCCTTATCCAGTGAGTGGTCCATCCATCAAACCCATTCTTTTCCAGCTTGGGGACCAGGATGTCATGCGGGACAGTGTCAAATGCCTTGCACAAGTCCAGGTATATGATGTCAGTTGCCCTTCCTTTGTCCACTGATGATGTGACTCCATCATAGAAGGCCACCAAATAGATCTGGTTTAAAATGGATACACTTTTCTGTCACGTGCAAACTGTTTCTATCATAAAAGGAAGAATCTTCCTCTATATGTAAGTGGAATTTGAAGTCAGAAGACAGCATGCAGATTCCTATACAGGCAGAATTGAAGGGAGATTCATACAATCAGTTTATTTCTCCTCCTCTCTGGTTGAGCCACATAATAAAACCTTATCTCCTGATGTTAGATGTGTTTCAAAAGAGTTTGTAACAGAGGAATAACAAGTAAAAAGTAGTTTCAAGTCCTGTCCAGTCAAACTTCCATAATATTTAAGGCCTGACAGTATTATGAGTTCATCTAACAATCTCCTGAACACCATAAGCAATTAAGTATCACCCAGATATTGCTGCATTGAGCCCAATTATTTTAATTACTCAAGAGCACTTCAGTTGTCAAGAAATTAAATTGTGATGTGCCACAGGCATAGACCAAAATTGACAAAGATGTTACCAAATACTGAAGCTCTTGCAAGAACAAGAGACTCCTAGGTGAGAAACACCCTCAAAATTCCTGGAGATGGTACATAGCTTAGCAGCCAAATTTGACACAAAATGCCAAGTTTCTGCAAACAAGAATTGAGAAAATGGACTTCTTCAGATTTTGTGATCAATTTAATTCTAACAGTATCAGGATGTGATATACTCAAGGAGTATCCAATAAAAGCAAACAGAAGTACTCTATTTCCCAGTTGTTTTTTCCAGTCCATGCGCTAAAATCAAAGTTGTGAATATCTTAAATTGTGCACATTTCACCTACTGTAAAATGTTGTTGCTCTCCTTTCACAGGTGAAAAAGTTTGAATCCCAGGTAGCCTCAGCTCTGAAATCTGAATACTGAATGACTGATCCAGTGTTTGCTATCTCTAATATAAAAATCTCTAGCATGCTTCCAGAGGACTGTTTAATCTAACAGTTTATGTGGACTCAGATTTATTTCATAAATCCCAAAAGCAACTACAAAAGTGATCTTAAAACAGACTATTTTACCTCAGCCCTCAACTTGAGTCTCACATGCTTGCAATTTTAGCTTGTTCCCATTTCAAATTGGTAAAATTGTGACCATTTATCTTCTGTGAAACTCTCACTTATAATCCCCAATCTGAGCTGTTTTACATTCACAGAGATCAGTTTTACCCTTTTAAGTTCCTTAGTCTGTGTGTCGTTCAGTTTTGACTTATCTTAACAAAGAAGAACTTGTTTTCATCCCAGTATTCACCAATGCAATTTCTCCGACTCAGATACCGCATTGTTCTGCTGTTCCACAAAGCCTGTTGCCAGAAAAAACCCTAAAGATCCAAAAAGAATTTGTCAGTCTGAAAAAGCCTGTCGTACTTTAACAAGGAAACAACTTCCTTAGCTACTGAAGCATAATGCATCAACAAGATGGAATTCTACTTTCTAAAGGCCAGAGTGCCCACACAATAGAAGAAAGTGATACATGATTACTGCTTAAAGCTTGTGGCACAATGCCAGCAACTCAGCATTTAGCAATAAAAGAATGTCTGTTGCATTTTCATTTCCCATGCATTCCCCATTCCCCCTACGTAATATTATGAGAAACTCCTGGTTTCTTCATCTCAGCAATACCTTCAGCTACTACCTTATCTGTGGTAACACCATTTTGGGGAATTTAGTTAAAAGCAAAAATTTAATGACATATGGAACAAGACAGAAACCTGAAATGTAATAACAAAGAGTAACCCTTCAATTTTACTATGGCTACTAGAGAGCAGCTATTTCCATTTTAGGGTTTTGCAAATGACAAAGGTCTCAGGGTCTTGACTTTTCTGAATTATTCCTGTTTTTCAAAACCTCAGCCTCTTTTTTGTGCTTCTGCTTCACCATTCATTCCCAGCCTAAAACCAAGACAAAAATTCAAATCATTGTGTGCGCAATCTCTTCTTCAGGTCCCTTCTAACCCAAACCATCCTATGATTCTATCTTCAAAGACGGTCTTGAATTGCCACTACTCATCTCAACTATCTTTAAGTATTTTAAAAGGTGCGGTTTTTTCACTTTAGAGTCATTCAAGCTTTCCCTGTTACTGCTAATGAAGAAGCAAATTCCAAACATATGTACCTACATTCTTTTAGGTATTTCAGTCTTTCAAACATTTTGATCAGGCAATAAATACAGAACAATGTACCAAAACCAGCCACAAGAGATATACAAATTCAAAGAAAGTAGATGCTGATTGTGATATTACATTAGAATTTAACTTTACAGCGAAAACTTCCAACTGCCAGATGCACAAATTGCTTTTTGCTAATAGAATGGATTATTCTTACAAACTATTATGCACATTCATAATATGACATGGTTCCAATCCAGTATTTGTAATCTACCTTACATCCTGGAGGGTGCATAAGCACACCCACATACCACTCCAACTGTGATATAAACCCCTAATATAAACCATGCCACTCCATAAGTTTAAAAGGACACACCCAACTAACAAAATCATCACTTGTCAAAATTAATTACATCTTGTTTCCTGGAGGCTCTCATAATTCAAATCCATTTTCTCCAAAACAAATTTCCCAATTATTCAGGGTTCACCTAGATGCATATTACACTTGAAAACATAGGTGAAGATGGAACAGGTATACTAGGAAATGCATGTATAGGAGAGACAGTGAATCAAGAAAGAGAGCTTTGCAAACAACAGGAATGTGTATTGCACTACAATTATCGTAGAACGTTCTCTATTCTATTAAGATTTCTGAAAAGGCAGACAAGTATTAATTCTACCAATATGCTGCAATTGCTTTTGACATCTACTTCCTTAGCCATGGAGAAAGGATGAAAGAAGGAATCAATGGAAAAAAGTTGCTGAAAAGAGTGAAATTGCCTTAAGGATTTTGTTCTATGTAATACAATGGTCTAGAAATGCTATTTATAAGGAAGACACAGTATTTGTATCTATTGATTTTTCAGGGACCCCTTTCAGTCTGCAGTCTTAAGACTGCACCTGTTCTAGAAGGTACCACACCTTTTGTGAAATCTGGATGTTTTCCAATAAGGTTATGCTTACAGAACAGTGAATGTGTTGTAAAAGAGTTGAAAGAGTCCCGAACATTGGTTTCCCTTCTCAAGGATATTAAGCTGCCCTTATCACTTCACAGTTAATGCACTAAGAGCTTACAGACTGGAGTTTCACATTAGCGGATCCAAATGAAGGGCCACAAACACAAATTATGACAGCTTGTTCCTGAGATCCTTTAAATGACATCCAGGATTGTTTGGAGTGGACGCAGAACCTCCATGAACCTGTTCTAGCTTCAAGGGTCAGGTTTCTAGCAAGGGATTATGAAATCACAGAAAATCTCTGTAAATACACTTTTCTTGCTTATAGAGGCCACTAGGAATGAGCACACTCAAAAGGAAAACATTGACAGAGGTTCCATTTCCACTGTCCCATGCCAAGGGACAGGTCACAGCTAATATTGCTTGCTGCATAATTTTTTTTATGGTCAGAACAAGAGCTAGGATGCATTCATGTATTAGTCAGGTATCATCCTGCTGAAAGGGACTGACAGTGAATGTTCTGCATGACAGATAAGATGCATCTGTAGAAACCACAGCATACAATAAACAAGTAGTATAGTTCCTTTTGAAGGTCCATTCTAGCCTGCTTTTAACTGCAAACTTGAACATTTAGGAAATAAAAAGCCAGTACAATATAAAACAAATGATTTATTCATAAAGCTTTTACATGCTTTGATTACCACAGCTTTTCCCAGGCCAGGCTGTACAATATGCACTGTCTTATATATTTGTTGTTTTCTTCTCATATTAAATATATCAAGATTTTGTATCTGAGTAATTAAAGTTAGTAAGATAGGTTTGATGCATATTAATGAAGGTAGAACAACAATGGTAGTATCTTAGTAAATCAATTAACATATTTATGGCTACTGCTAGAAAAATATTAAACATTAGGCAAGAGCAAATTAAGTCAGTGGTACCACATGGCTTTCATAATAATTAAAAAGATAACTGCATACTACTTTTCAAGTTACAATAAATCTCTCTTGTTGTTCTGTTTCTTCATCTGAGAGCCTGAATAATTCCTGAGTGCAGAAAGTACATATGAAGATTCTTAGATTCCAACCTCTCCTCATCTTCTTGGTACATTTCCATTTAGATTCTATTCTGTCTGACAGCCTAGATACTAGGCTGTTTCAGGGCTCCACATATTCCTGTTTCCAAATTTCCTCTGACAAAGCTAAACTACCATCTTTAAATTTCCCAAAGGCTCATTTAGCATATTAAGAGTACTCTCTTGGAGACCCCCATTTAGCTTTGACACCAATAGCACTGACTTCTCAAAAAGCGATTCTAGTTCTTCATTTCACATACCACAGAAAGAAACTGAGGAAGGTAAAATGTCCTTATCAAAGCCTGGCTCAGTCACCAATTAACTTCTTTGTAGTCTTTACATGTTAGGGGCTACCTCACACAGTTTTCTCTGTGAATATTGGAATATGTATTTCACAGCAGTCACTATGCCAATTTATTCTCTATTTGCTTTCTTCTGCCTCTCCTTTTGTAAAATGGATTCTGCAAACTCTTTTCACTTAACTCCCTCCCTTGATCCATGTCATCAGCTAATTAAAACTGTCAAATACTTAATATGTGTTAGCTATCCTCTATGCTACATTTTACACTGAACAACTGGTTTGTTCTGTGCAGTAGGAAAATACTTCTATTCAAGGACATTTTAGTGAATAGCATCATTTATGTTAGATGTAATTCCTGCTGTTTGCAGCATGTTACCAACTCTGAATTTACCCAAAGCCAGAGGTTCAAATGCTCATCAAAGCTCTATATACCTAATGTATGACTTAAAGGATGCCACAGGCATTCACAAAGAATCTCCAGATCCATATTGCTTTCTTTATTTCTTTAACAAGGAAGGCATCTTTAACCTAAGTTGTACAGGTAAGCACAGTAAGGTACCTTTTGCTACCTTTATTTGAATGATAAAAAGGCAAATTCTTCATCTTGGGCCTTTCTTTAAGTTTAATTTTCATCATGTCAAGGCAGAGAGCAGAGTAAAAGTTGGAGACTTCAGCTTTTTCAACAGATCTCCAATAGTTAATCCACATACATTTCTTTTTGTTTACTCTTTTTTCTTACTTTCCTATCTTCTGCTTTATTTTTCAGCCCTATGTCTTCTCAGTGAGCCTGGGGAGTATTCTGTTTTACACACACCATTGCATGGACAGACAGGAAGTTTTAACAAAGTCAACAGATGCTAACCTACTCATAGAAGGCAAGTTACTGCTGTATCCTACTTCAGCAAACTATAATTTTTCCATGGTATCAGTTCAGGCAACATCAAAACCACAGTAAGTGTATTTCCCACAAGACAGACAACAGTAAGAGCAATTTTTCTTTTCTCATAGGCATGCATGGAATTCAGTAATAATGCCAACTATGGAAAAAAAAATCACTTGGTACAAAAACCTTTTAGTCACTCTGATCTAGAATTAAACAGGTACTTTGTATGTAGATTTCTCTCTACATATTTCTATTTCCCCTAAACCCTGATTCTTGTAAAATCCCATTTTTACTACCAAAAAGAAGTCCACAAATACATATGATCTGACCTCTTAGCATAAAGGTTTTCAAGTGTTGTTTATATTTGTTTTACATAAATTTTCAACAATAATTGTGCATTCCTACTGATTAAAAGCAATCTTTTAAGAGAAAAAAAATTACATTTTTGTTTTTATTATGTAGTTTAACATGCATTTGCAATATCACTGCAGTATCACAGACTGGTCATTCTCTGTCTTATGAAGAAAGGAGTAATAAATGGTTTGCTCAGAGTGCATTTGGATTGTCATTCGCCAGTCTGAATTTCTTACTATATTTAAGAAGTTGCTGAGTAGTCATAGTAAGAAATTCAGACTGGCAATGATGATTTCAATTGCCAGTCAATTCCTAAGCCATGGTGCTATATTTAAATTTTATACTTGCTTACAGTATCCCACTTAATATAAAGGGCAGTTTGGAGCCACTAAAGGAAAAGGTAAAAATCTCATCTCTCCCCTTATTCTAACATTGTTTCCCCACACCACTAGTACAAAAAATGTATGTTCTTACCCCGCAGCCTATTCCGTTGCCTGATTCGCATACAATTTTCCTCACTCCTGGTTCCGGAAGCAAACCTGCTCCACAGCTGGGAGCTGGACACAGCACTCCTCCCATTTGCAACACATACTCTTCAGCCCCATAGCGCTGGTAGCGGTTGTACTACAAGACAACAGATTTGCATTAAACTTCCCAAGGAATGCAACAAACAGTCTGTTGTCCCCTCTCCAAACTGAACTTGAATCCATCCCACATAATCAAGTCAGCAGTCCTATTGTCTCACATGCTAAGTTATTCGTCAAATATCTAGGATAAACATCACAGTCACTAAACGGGGTATCATTCTATCATTTTCACCACCAAAATATTGTGTGGGATATTAAAAAAAAATAAAAAATCAAGGAAGCAGGAGTCTGCTTCTGTAAGTAACTTCATTCTTATATAAATTAACTATCATAATATAACAAGAGATACTAAAAAATGCCTCACAGAGTTAAAATAAACCCACAAAACATCCCAAGGATCTATAGCTAATACTATAACATTTTAGACCTAAAGAGTAATAGAAATCTTCTGGATAACATTTTAAAAATAAATTTCATGAAACTGATTGACAAAATACATTCACTTCTATGTCAGCTGTAGTTCTTAAACACGGTCTTATGGATAAGAGTCTCTCACAGAGTTTACTTATTTTTTGCAGTTTTCCTCTAGTTCCTTTCTTATAGCCTAAAATGACATGGAAATGTCACCATTTTAATGGTAGAGTCACTGACGCACAGCATATTAAATAACATGCTCATTGTATCCTCAATGACAGAAATGTCTACTCTAATAATCTGATGCCATTGCAGTAACTCCCCTTGGTCTAACTTACCCTGCTTTCAGCCTGAGACAAGCTGAGCAAGTACAAATCAAGTTGTGTACATGTAAATCATGTCCATTTTAGGGTTCTTTGTTGGTGAAGTTCCATGCTAGTGGCTATATAACTATTGTAAACTATACCTCAGAATCACCTATAAATCTGCTCTACTGTAGAGTGAAATTAAAGCATTTGGTCCTAAAAGCCCCAAAGAAAAAAGGAAAATCCAGAAGGCTGACGAGGAAGGGAGTAGTATGAATTTTTTCTGCAGAATGACTTTATGGTGTGCTAAAGGAACAAAACAGAGTTTTATGTTACAGTGCTTAGCAGTATTTAGTGCTTCGTAAACTTTTACCCCATCATTGCTCATGAAAACACATTCCTCTTTTTTTTTTTTTGGACAAATAAAAAATACTCTCACAAATCTGCACCCTTCCCCAAAGAAATACAAGGAAAAGTAATAGAACCAAAGCCTCATGCTCAAAGGGTATAAAGAAGAATTTTAAATTACAAAGACAGGAATGCAACTGCACATTTTGTGGGTACATTCAAGAATGTGGGTACATTCTTGAAATGTGGGTACTGCACATTTTGTGGGTACATTCTGCTAAAAATGTTGCTGTAACATGCTTTATTACATCAATAATTTTAAAAAATGTGACTTATTAAAACTAGAATGTATAGGGACCAGAACATTGCATCACAGTTAAAAGAGGCTTGCCAAACTGGAAGTATCCACCTTTCTTAGTTAACAAGAAGTCAAAACAAACTTTCTTTTAATAGCAAAGTGCAAAGGGAGAGAAAGCTTTCAAAATATCATGCTATGTGAGAAAAATAGAATTAAGGATCTTGGATCTGGAAGATTTTAAGAAATGCAGAAGACATGTTTCCAAAGTCTTTTTGGATACAGGGGCTAAACAAGTTAACTATTATATTTCCATTACATTATTATGTTTGAACACAGAGTAGTGGCTCAAATATTTATTATGGGATCCTGTCAGTTTTCAGCAAAGTTTGTGATCCTTGTTATAAGCACATGCTCAGTGCCCTCAGTCATTCTGCTGGCCTTGACTAGAAATACAGATAACCACAGCATCAAAACTCCCTGCTGAACTCCTTTTCCATCAGGGCAGAGACAGAACCTGAAGATGAGGATGGCAATTGGCTTATCCTCTTAAAAATTAACATTGAGCTAAATGTGGGATTGTTAGCAGCTTCTTATTATGGAGGCAAATGTCAGTGACATTGTAACTGAGATCGTAAGCATTTGCATTATAAATTCTCTACTGAAAAAAAGGATGAGCTTTCCAGTCACTAGATCAGCATACAAGGGTATGAGGATATTCCTCATGTCTCCTCTCCATTTCTGTTTCAATACCCAAAAATGGAAAATAGGTAAGATGGGAATTAATCTGCTCTGTTACAGAAAGGCCCAGTCCACCTCTGGGAAAGTGGACAATACTGCTGTATTCTGTTCCACAAACTAGAAGTTCTCACCTAGCTTTGCACAAGACTAACGTCGAATCAGTATAGCATTCTCATCAGTAATTTTCACACTAAAAGCCCACCCCAAAATGACCAATTTGAACACAGGAAAGAGATATTTATAAGGGGTAATTTTCTAATGTCTTTTTCCCTGTGCCTATACATTAGCTCACTGAAGACCCAGTAGCCAACTAAAACATGCTGCAGAACATACACATGTTTGTAGCTGTAATAGTCAGCTATACAAAAATATATGCAGGTGTATTTTTATCCAAAACAATTCACTTTGCACTAAAACTGCATCTATAAAAGGCTTTTAAATGACAAAAGCATTTATACCAAAGGGATAATGCCTAGAGTTGCGTGATTGCTTGAACTCCTTTTATTATAAACAGGAGCAATAAGGAGCAATCAACCTCTTCTTTGTCAGATCTGTCCATCAGCTTGCGAAGAACTGAGCCCTGGAGTGTTCTGTTCTATTAACAATTAAGAGGGATCAGATAACTTACTAGATACTGACACCTATAATTAGGTGAATCCTACAAGAGCTGCTTCTTGTAGGATTCTGATTTTAAGTCTCTTGACCTACACCAGTTTAGAAACCAAGATTCAGGTGCCCAAATAGCTTAGACACCATACAATTTTATATCATAAAAAATCAAGCATCTAACCTAAACAAGTCATATAGACTCCAAATATATTGAAAGAGAAGAAAGGATATCCCAAGTAAGGAATTTATCCTGACTTTTGTGTGATGCCTAAGACAGGTAGAAATTGAAGTGACATGGTGGAAGCTAAGAAAAATAAGGCTAGTTATCTAACACATAAAAAGCTGTTACTAAAAGATGAATCTAACTCTTCTGTACTTTGGCTGTACATTCAAAGTACTCCACATTATCTATGCTCAATTATTACTAGTATGGCTCCTATTTAAAGATGTGTAAAACAGTTCTGCATGCTACAAGAAATAAAAACACCTCCAATTATTTTTAGGAAAAGCCTCTTACAAAGTTTAACATATGCAGAACTCGACTGAACTGGCATTTCTGGCATCTTATTTCAATTCCTGGCAGCAGCACAGCTTTCTTGTGGTTTTCACATAAGTCACTTAATGCACGCTTCTCATCAGTACCCTATTTTTAAGGGGGGGAAATGAGACTTACTGATTTCATTGTACTGTTAAGAGGCAAAATTCATTAATAGTCATGAGGACATCAAATACGTGGTAAGGAGGGGCCATCAAATTACACAGAAATCACTAGCCATCTACACCTGCCAGAAACAGCTTTTGAGCAAAGCATGTCAGGCATATATATGCTGTAATAAGGTCCTCAGAAATACAAGTAGGCAAACAGTTGGCAGGTTTACCACAGAACCATGTATTTCAATACTTTAAGAAAAAAAAAAGCTTCAATACAATTTACTCTAAACTAATAGTGCTAAGACATTTGAAAGTATATGGACAAAATAGTTACAAAACACAATGGTCTTGCTAAATGTTTTCCTGACCTCAGGTGAAACCCACACAGCAAAAAAACGAAAACACAAGGCTATCACTATCTCTCCCACCCATCCCTCCTCCCATCTAATTAGGTGTACCTCCCACAGGGGAGATAAATAGTGGCTACTGCCCTTCCCTGCTGGTGCTAAATAGAAGAGTGGGCAGAGGGGGCTGATTTGGAACAGCTGGGGAGGAGAGGAGTCTCTAGTGGAGCCCAGGTGTGTGGAATTTGGGAGAAAATGGGCTGGAAAAGTTGGTGTGGGACAGAGGTAGGGGGAAAAGAGGGGTGTGTGGAACTTGCNGAGAACTGTATCCTGTTCAGGAATTTCTCCTCAGTTTGTGAATTGTTCTAGCCAACCAAAATCTATACTTTCAATGGAAGAAAATTTTGAATGGAAAAAATTCCCAGTTCTGCATATGGTATTTCAATCATATAATGAATTTGTTTCATGCAATCTTTGCTCATAAAGAACTGTCAAAGACTAGAAATTATGTATATAAACTATTATGAGTTATAGAGGCTGGACAGTTGTAACCATTGATTCCCTGCTCTGCTTTCCAGAGTGGAATGGTTTCCTTTGAGTCTCGGAATGGTACTGGGTTTTCAACCAGTGGAAATTCAGTCCTTTTATGTTGTAAATCAAGAGTAACATAAATGAAATAATCTGTCTGACAAAGTAATAAAACATGTTTAAATATGGATTGAGTTGAG
Organism: Turnix velox; assembly: GCA_013400935.1. NCBI lineage: Eukaryota > Metazoa > Chordata > Aves > Charadriiformes > Turnicidae > Turnix > Turnix velox. The sequence goes on from VZTY01015651.1 coordinate 53,979, forward strand.
ATTCAGTTATCAAAACAAAGCTACTAAAACCAAAACTCTTGCAAAATGCACCTTGAGAGCAAAGTGATACCTTTTCATATTATTTAATTTGTAAGTTATGCTTTGATATCATAGAATCTTAGAATAGTTTGGGCTGGAAGGAACCTTAAAAATCATATATCCAACATCCACTGCCATAGCATGTGTTCCCTCTGCTTTTTGCTCTTACAATTTGGGCATAGTGATCTTTATTTTGCCTTTTATCCTCAAACCTAAAAGCATCTGCTCAGTGGTTACCTTTCAGGGAACTTTGAATGAAAGTTTAGCAGTAGATGTTAAGCCAAAATTTCTAATCTCTGAATGTCAATTTGATTTGTGGGTTCTTTAAGTGCATGTAACAGTCTCAGAAGAAACAAAATCTACTTTCTGGAGTCAGATTGTTTCTACTGTTCCTATGAATCAAATAACCATTTGTGAGTTTCAAAATTAGATTGTAGAGGCTATTAATCCTTAATGTAGACTTTAATTATATGTTTTATACACGTACACACAAAAAAAGGAAAATAATTAGTTCGATAATGTAATTAGGCAACAAAAACCTCAGTGCTCATTGGACTAGTAAAAATACTTATGAAGTGTTGTCTAAAATACAGATTAAAAAGGGAAGTACTGACATGACTGTCCATGGAGCATCCTTACTCTATTTTCTCTTAAGCAACTGATCTCCTTCTCAAGCTAGTCATATGATAGGAAGAGCAAGTTCAGAGCATCAGCACCACAATGGAGATCAGAAATAGAACAACCTTCTAAGTTTCTAGAGGGCTAGAATTTGACTGATTTTGGACAGTCATAGAAAACTGCATGAAGCAGTCTCAGGAAAATGCACAGATAAGAAATCCATGACTGGTCCAATGCAACACAATTCATGGACAATATTAAACTGGAGACGCTGAAAGAAAGGAGAGACTTCAGTTTACAAAATTATAAGATAGAACACACACAGTAAGAAATATGCAAATAGAACATAACAAATGCAGAGAATACGGGACACTGAACAGGTTGCAGAAATCAAAGAATATCTAAGAGAAAAGAAGATGCAATTTAAAAAGTGAACAGAGTGTATGGATTGGTACTGTGTTTACAAACTCTTGGAAGTTTTTGATCTTCCAGCAGGTATTTGTGGAATGAGTCTGAATGAATTGAATGCTGGGTTTTAACACTCTGTTCGTTCTGATCCTTGTGGAGCTCAAATTAACATTGTTTTCTCCCCTGCATATGACAACTACCAATTCTGTCATTGATGCGTGGAAATCTTTTCAGCTGATGCTGTTGCAAATTGTGCAACTGAGATTCACCAAAGGAGAATCCCAGGAATTCCACTTTTCAGGTCACAGAAGTGACATGCAGAGGAGTGCATATTCCATGAAAGCAGATCAGAGTTATCCAAGGGACAGTAGATGTCCCAACCTCTACATCCACCTGAGATCCTGAACACTGGGGTTCAAATCCTCTCTTTAATCAAAGCAAAGCGAATAAGAATTCCTGCACTTATTTTTAGCAGCACTCACATTGCTAGAAGCATTGATGATCATTACAGACAAGTAAACAAATGGAAATCTGGTTCTTACACAAAATGATGGTATGATCACAAGTGCTTTCTTCCTTATTTTTCAGCATTTTTTATTTCAGCTGGTGAACAGAAATTACTTTTACTTGTCTAGTGTGCAGAGAACAAGTTCAAAAAGTAATAAAAAACTATAGATTGCCTATGACTAGTCAAAAAGGATAAAGTTCAGATAATGCAGGAGAGAAATAGCTGAGGAAAACACATGGATTGAAATTACTTCTGAATTCTGGGAAGAAGGTCATTAGGAGACATTAAAAATCAGATATAACAAGAAAAGAGAGACATCACTGGTCATATGAAATTGCAAGACTTTAAAGTTTGTTGTGTAGTTCTAGCTATTAGAAAAAGGACAGTGTAAAGAGGATCAGGAGTTAAATACAGTAGCTCAACTTTTGAGAGAGAGCGATGGAGAGATGGTGACAAATCCAGAAAGGCGGTCAGATGAGATGGGAAAAAATGAGACATTAGAGGGAAAAGTGGAAAAAACCTGAGAGATGCATGTAGGGAGTTGCTGAATCTAGGGGGCTGGGAGGGAAAACAGTGCTGGAAGACAGAATACTAGTAAAGGTACAGAGATCTGATAATACTAACAAAATAGCATAGTAATGATGAATTAGGGGAATTATTCAGCTAAAATTTATTCTTTTTTTTAATTGCATGTGAATTATTGAGAGGTATCTTACATGTTTTCTACATGTAGTTATCCAAAATTCTTGATCCACAAATACTTCAAAAGTGCTTTGTTGATCATATTTGACAGTTTTCTGCACTAAATTCAGCTTGTTAATTAGCATTGTCACATGAGATTACTTTTGCTTGAATGGGTGAATATCATCTACTTTATATCAATGTTCTGGAGAATGTACTTTAAAAAATCCCTTTAGCAAGTACTGCAAGCAAAAAACAAAATCAAAAGGACTTTCCCCTTGCCACACACACACACTGTATCCAAATTCCTTCAAAATATCAGTTAATGTTAAATGATTTCTGTCCACACTGTGTTGTTTTAATACTAAGTTTCTGTCTCTCCTAAAGTTACAGCTCACAGCAAAACGTAGCACAAGTCCACATCCCCTTTGAACAGCATAGGGATGTGTGTCTGCAAGATTTTCAAACCAGGGTATTCCTTTGCATAAGTTCCCCTGATGGGCAAGGAAATGTGAAGACAAAAAAAAAAAAGAAAAAAAAAAAAAAGAGGAAGAAAAAAAAAGAAAAAGAATACCCCTGCTCTGATTCCAGGGATATAAATGCCTGCAACATTTCTAAAGAAAAAGTGAGCAATGATATGACTTGTAGTAGAAGGTGACAGGAATGATCTGTTAAAATTGATCATTCCCCTGTCAAAATATCAAGAAAGTGGCCAATACATTCTGCAAGGGTGTCACAGCAGATGATATAGAGGAGAAGTGCAGCTACACATTACTGAGCAGCTACTTTTCCAGCCACTGGTATGTCTCATCTGCTTCATCTGTGCTGTGACCTGTTGGGGGCACTCAGGTACAGCAGCAGATTGCTTGCTCTTGCGTTGTTTTCCCTTCCAGCCTTCAGATGTAGCTCCTATTTTATTAATGAATCTCAACATTCCATTTAAACAATTAAACAAGATTTTTAAAATCACTTTGGGGAGAAGAGGGAAGTTTCTCTCCAAATCATTAGGGAGACTCCGTAACACTTCACTGTGAGTCATTTTGCTATGTTGATATATTGTAGCGTTTAAGTCTGAATTAATGTGTTTTCTCTGCTGTTTCTGGCACTGGCTTGTTCAATTACCTGCCTTCCATTCTTCTTGGACAGAGACCATGTTTACTGCATCTTTAACATATTTTTGTAAGCAGATTGCTCTATTATAACTTGTATAATCATTTGCATTTACTTGCTGAGAGGGCAAACGCCTACTGGAGTAGACTAATTTTCTTATATAGTGAAATTTTTCAATAGCTTCTCGTTAATAAATCTTTTAATAGCTTCCACTTAATAAATCTTTCATCCCAATCTCTGGTAGATATGAAGCAAAGCAGTTAGCCAACAAGGTGTACTGCATCCATTATGCAAATGCAAAAGAATGGATTATGAACAGTGAGATCAAGTTGAAAGAAAAAGCTCAACAGTGTTAAGGACAGTTGGAAAGTTTCAGGTTTTACTCTTCCTTAGGCTGCATTTTTGGAATGTTCTTTCTGTCTCATACAGACCTTTGTGCACTGGGAGAGGTTGTGAAAAGGAGGTCCAAACCAAACCAGTCAAAGCTGCTTTTGGAGAATATTTTTAAGTAAAATTCTCTGGGACCTTCCCAAAGGGTCAAGTATCAAGTAGCAATCTGTTGCTAAGAGTATTTTTATTGCACATTAAACCAATCGCTCTGGAAAGTGGTCTTACGTGGCAGGTTAGGTATTTACAATACATCTCATGTACTAGGGAAGCTTGTATTCTTCTGTTTCACCACACAGACTTTATCACCACTGTCCATAAATCTAAAACCAAATCCCTCTTATTGTCACAAACTAAGCCTAAACCAGAAGACTACTGAGAAGGCTTGAGTACCTGAACAACAGTTTTATCACAGAACTCCTTTTAGGAAATACTAATCCAGGTACTGAGCAGCCTGATCTAGTGGGAGATGTCCTTTCCTGTAGCTGAGGGGTTGGAACTTGATGATCTTTAAGGTCCCTTCCAACCTAAACTATTCTATGATTCTACAATTAACCAGAAACTTAAAACTTCAAGTTACAACAAAGCTTTTTCTTCTCAGCATTAGTTCTCCTTCAATGCCTGCATTTAGACCAAGAAGTATTTCATATGGATAGACAGATACAGAGGTAAACACATGTTTTTGAGTGGTTTGATTCTGCAAGTCACTCCAAAACTTTCTCTCTTAATGGCATCAACAAAAATTACATATGGTCAACATTTACAGGAAAAAAATACTCGATGGACAAAAGGAACAGATCAGGGATTTGTATTAGGATCAGTTGCTTGAATTTAAGTTACTGAAATTTGGTTGATAAAGACAGGAATGTTGCTGAAGCAAACTTCTCTAAGGCATATGTCTTGCTGCAACTTGGCATTTTAAGTAACTAGAGTTATACAAAATTAACAAGCTACATACTAAGAAGATGGAAACTTAGCTATCTGACATGTCTAAAATATAACTGTAAAAGGGCAATCATTATAAAGCAGGTGTGTTACCAAAAAAGATCCTGAAGGTATTGATTTTTGGCCTTATGCCACTTAAGTTTTTATCAACGACTTGGAAGAAAGCCAAGAATGTAGAATATAAGTGATAAAGCTTGTAACAATTTCAGAAGAGGAAGTAATGAACATGCAATATGGACAGTTAATTTCATGCTATAAAGATATCCAAACTGTTACTAAAACTGCGGTTAAGCAAACAACTTTCCAGCACAGTCAAATGTCAAGTTATTTTTCTAGGAATAAACTATTACCTCTAACTGCAGAATGAGATTTCTGTCTAAGAAGCAGTGTGATGGACTGTGAGCTGAATCTGAGCTGTATCCATCCACATCCTGAAACCCTAAGACACCTCTTTGATTAATACATAGAAAACTCAAGAAAGAAAAAAATTATTCCTTATTGAGCAGTCACTGATTTAAATGAAAATCACAAGTTCCAGTGAGAATGTGCACTTCAAATTAAAAGATTCCTTCATTTTGTTGTAAACATATTTAGAATCATAGAATCATTTAGTTGAGTCTTACTGACAGACTCCCTTTTGCTGCACAAGCATTTTCCAAGTTCTGTTCCATGGGTATAGAGGCTTTATTTGGCATAAGTTCATAGGCTGAAGTAATGATTGTGATGATCACCTAGTGCCTTGTGAGAGGACAAAGAGAATTGGAAATGCAAAGGACCTGGTCACTGAGGAATGGGAGATACGAAACATAGGGAGTATAATCATGGTGGAAGAGTGGTGGAAGAAAAAGAGACAGGGAATTTCTTAATCTTTCACTACTGAGAGGTATAATAGGATTGAATGTCTGTAAATGATTTGCAAACAAAGAATTGTTATCCTAGGCAATATACTCCCATTTAAACAAGAAATAATCCAAGAAAGTAATGTTCATGTCTATTCTGAAGGAGATCAGAACAGATTATCACTATAGTCCATTCTGCTTTTTTCAACCTGTCCTTAAATAGATAAGCCTTTGAAAGACTCAACATGAAGCAGTAATGACTGCTGCTTGAAGCAGAAGAAAATATATACTGGTTGATAATACTGGCATTGTAAACAGTCTGAATAACAGTGTTATGATTTTTTTTCAAATATGCATAACAGAAAAAGACACAATTGATATCTTTTTAACAATCAAATATATAACTAAATAAAAATAGGAAATAACTAGATAGACAAGTAAATAAGGAGTTTGCTGAAATTCCTTTCTTCCTTAATTTACCTGCCTTTTCTCTAACTGTCAATTTGCTTGGCAAATTCAAGCAAGAGCTACTGTGGTCATCAGTAGACTCAGAACATTGTTTTTACAGAGACAGATTACAACTACAATATCTGTTGCATGGGTTTATGGTGTAATTCAAGCCTTATGGCAATGTTCACTATTAGTAAAGAAAGATGTTAGTGAAGACCATAATGATAGCAACTGTATTCAAATAACCCATTATCATAGCCAGCTTTTGAAAAAGGCTAATGTTTACAATGTTTACAAAGCAACTTTCCATCTACATTGTTTTATGCTCCTAAGTCATGACAAACATCTCTCATCTGTTTAAGCACATTTAAGACAAAGAGGTCTAATTTCATTAGAGAAGTCCAAAAAGAAAAACAAAATATTCCAAGTAGCAAAAATATTGGTTTTGTTTGATTAAAAAGGCTCTCCTTATCAAGCCCTCTTCTACTATTTTCAAGACTTCATTTACTAGTGGACAAAAATTAATTTTCTTTTCTGGCTTCCTGACATTTAAATCATCCCATTTCTGACTTTGCATATTATTAAATAATTTAATAATCTCTTATAGCAAGGTGTAAGAGTAGGCAAGTTCAATAAAGGAAGTATTAAGATTACACAATCTCAAATTTGACATTTCCTACTCTTTGAATTCCTCATTTGCACTCTTTTAGCCTTCATTATCTCGTCTATCACTTCCTATTCTAAAAATGAAATGGGAAACAAAATGAAGTCCGTCAATAAAATTCTATTGCTCTGTCATGAGTCATTAGCAAGGCTGAGGTCTACAACTCTCCTCAGAGATCTGCCAGTGGAGCTATCAAGGTCTGCCTGGTTTCCTTCATACTTGGAGTCTCTTGTTTTAGCTGTTCTCTACTTATCCTTCAAATTTCTCTTCTCTTCATGCACCTCATTAAGTACAGGCCTTACTTTACTTGCCAGTTTCTTTAGCAAATTGCCATATTTGGACATTTCCTTCCTGTCCCTAGTTCCAGTTCCTCACCAGACCTTTATCCTTATAATTCCGGTTTCTCTGTCTGATCTCTTTCGCTAGCCAGCCCCATCTCTCCATGGATTCTTCCCATTCTGCCACGCATTTATCAGCTGGCTCAACCAGCCCTTGGGCACATCAGACATGGTCATAATTTATTTTATTTTCTCTTCCTACTGGAAGAGAAAATCTTCCAGATTCCTGCTTCCAGTATTTCATTCTGTCTTTTTTTTTCTTACTTTTATGTCAGACAAAACCTCCTACACTCCCCTTCATGCTGACATTTTGCTGAGGAAAAGCTGAATCCCTGATGAATTGGGCTTTTGAATTTCTGTAACAGCTGAAGGGAAGTGGTGGTGGGGGGAAATTGGAGGTCTGGAAAATATATCATCAGTCCTAACTATATAAAGAAAAAGGTAGAGTGTCAGGGAAAGGAGAAGCAATGGGGTGATCTTGACAATAAAATCTCATCTAAAACCTAAGAAACCAGTCTTTGAATCAACATTTCAGGAGCTGCTGCTGCCTTTGTCCCAAGGACAGCACAAGGTCACCTTGTGCAAGCACCTCCATGCCAGATTCATTAAAAGACTCAGAGTTTCTCATGTACAACACACTAACGCTGAACTTTCAGGCCCTCAGTCCCTAGTACCTTTAACCCTATATCAGGCAGCTAAGCTTTAGCACCAGTTTATTATAGGAGAGATATTCCACAGACAAAGACAACCTGAATTTCAGAAGCACTGAATATTTAAAAATTCAACCTGCCACTCAAAATTTAAGGCCATTTTCTCAATTCCTCTGTACATTAATTTCATTACTGACAAAATAATAACTGTGACCATCTTGTGAGTGCTGTAAAGCATACTTCACTTATGCTTTCGTAAGGTCCCTCTAAAGAAACATCTTTCCAAGTGCAAAGTGCATCTATAATTATGAATGAGAAACAAACTTTTGAAAAAAGAAAAAAGGCCACAAAAAGACATGGATAATAGCATGTGTAGCTGTAAATATCAATCTCTTAGTCAGATTGTTTGTCTATCTGCTGTTCCAGAGAGTCTGTTTACTGCTGCAGTTGAAAGCTGAAAAGCTGTGGCATATACCAGATGTAGCAATTAATAACCTGTCAAGGCTGATGGATAGCATGAAAAAAAATAATCTTGCATATACCTCCTCTGTGGTTTTTTCCCCCATATTTCAGTTCATTTGGGGTCATGAGATACATTCTGCCTCCCTAGAGAAAGATGAAACTGTCTCATTAGCATCTATCTTTCATGACATTAAGAGGCTGCCTTTGAGATGCTAACTCACCTGTTCTTCTCCCAGAATCCTGAAGTGATGAAGCTCTCTAATCAGAGAGTCCGGACAGCCAGCTGTTGGAAAGAAACAAAAATAGGCATTTTAGAACTTCCTGTCTGAAGTCTGTAGTTTCAGCATAAGATACATAGATGCAGAGAGCCTATAATACATAGATTACCTTAGATAAAGAAGATTACAAAGATTAGCCATGGTTCTGTGGGCTCCCAAATGCTGAAAATAGTCTATCAAATAACACTTCCACATTTCTGAGCATGCTATCAAGAACACTTAGGAAGGTTATATTCGGAATATATTCTGAATTCAGCCCTTTCCCCAAAGGACTACAAGCAGAAGCAAGATGAAAAGGGCAGCCAGCACTGTCTGCCAGCTACCGCCAGCCCCTTAGTGTTAGCCAAAAAGCCTGCTAAAAGAGAATCTCACATCAAAACCTTGGAGCTGCCCAAAATTGAATTCTGATTCAGACACAAGGTTTGGATTAATTTCTAAGCATAATATAGGCTTTCCATGATTCCCTGAAGTATTACATAGGCCTTACAGATCCGTTTAATTTTGGTTGCTACAAATATAACCCATTTCACAAATGTGTAGTTGTTAACTGCAGGTGTAATACACAAACCAACTATTCAGGGGTGTGGTTTGCCAAAACTCTGCAATTAGATTAACATTCAGTTGCTACAGACTCACATTTGTACTAGCCAGTAAGAAAGAATAAGTCATGCTAGATGCAATGCACCTCACTGATCTGTGATTACCTTCCTGGTCATGAAATACAAGGCTCTGATTCACTTTTGTACACTACTAGAATTATTTCTGGCAAGGCATAAAAATGTCAAATGTGAAAGCAGTCTGGGCTTTACTTTTTTTACCATAAAACAAAGCATGCACTTGTGAGCAGAGAAAATTCCATAAAAGGAATTCAGAGAGTAGTTCTCCCCAGAATATAGGAGGTACTACTGTTTTCATCAACCTGTTTTTCTGCAGATGCAACTACAGAAAGTTACCTCTCACTCTTAATGGCTGCCATTACAAGGCTGCAAAAGAACTTGGAGGGAGTTGCTGGGAAATCTTTGTCAGCACTGCAGTAAAGAAAATTTACTTAAAGTAAATGAGATGTGGCCTACACTCATAATTTTGTTGCCATAGTTATGGTAGGGATAACAAATGTAAAAGCCTGTATACTTGGAAGCAACATAACTAGAAAACGCAAAACCCCCACTATAGACACAATTATTCTAGAACAAGTCTTGTATTGGTATAACTTCTCCTACTGGGGCAAACAATTAAAATTATATTCAAATTAGCTTTGTGTGGGTAAATGCTTTATCTCCATTCAGAGGAGACAGGCATGGAGAAAGCATTTTCAACACAATTTCATCAGCAAACCCTTTGAAAAATAGCAAAGGATTAAGGAGACCAAGGTTTAATAACACAGTAAAAATTACCCATTAACACCTTGTCTCATTACATATTACTACTTCCTCCCATGTAATAAAACCTACAATGTTTTTATAGGCCTCTTCCCTCCTCTTGCACCCAAGGTTATCCACATGTTTATTGTGTGAGATTTAGCTCTGAGATATTTTCTTAATTGGTTTTTATTCTCCTCAACTTCTACAATCTCAATTTTTCATTTCCCCTACACTTAGGTTCTCACTGTTTATTCTGTATCTTAAAGTTTCCCTTACTACTTTCACCACAGAATTGCTTCAATGTAGCATTTTTCTGTCCATTTGCTCTGTGTTGTACATCTCTTCTAGCTCATCCATACCCAGAATGCATCAGCTCCCTCTCTCTAACTTCTTGACCTAAGGCCTGACTTGTAGTTCAGACCTGTTGACTTTCCTGTTTCAGGTCAGAACTGTGTAAAACATCAATCCTCTCTCATATCTCAAGCCCTTATATAATTATTCTGTTTTCTGCATTTTCTCTGAAAATACATGAACATGGAAGCTTAGAATAGTTTCTATTTCAAGTGCCCTTTTATTGCAATCTAGCACAATCTCCCTGCAATGGGCAGGGATATCTTCAACCAGATCAGGTTGCTCAGAGTCCTGTCCAGACTGACCTTGAATGCTTCCAAGAATGAGGCAGCTACAGCTCCCTTAGCAATCAGAGTTTCACCAGACTTCATTGTAAAACATCCTTGCATTAATTGTACACCAGTCTAGCAATTTCTAACTATAGAGGATAATTATGATTTCATGTAATACTGTGTTTTAATCTTCGGCAGATGTTAGCTCTGTAACATCAACAGAACTACTCTCTGCTCATCATTGCTTCATGCAGTTTTTACAGCTCTTTCTTTAACCAATCATTTTTTCTTCCCCTTTATAATTTCCAACCCATTACTCACTACATCCCTTAAAATATGAAACTTACCTTTTTCTTCCCTAGCAAGAACTTTCCCTTTCTCCATTCTCTTTAAAATAATCTTTCCTAAATGTCTGTCCTACATAAATCTATCCCATTCTGCCCCCATGCATAATTTATATAATCTCCCTTATGCAAACTGCTTACATGCATCCTCTACTTCCATCATAAGTGATTACGAACATTTTGTATCTCTATTTAAAAAATGTAGAAGTATGAAGAGATATGTATAAAAACTATCTATATTTAATTGTTAATAGTTGTCTGCTGGTGCATCCTCTTCTCAATGCAGTATTTGGTAAAGTCTTCTCTTCAGAGACTTGCCTTGTCTAGTTCTCAATATTTCATACTCAAGACTTTCACTTGAAAGCTGACTATACAGGAGATCCTGAAGTTAGTAGTAAAAGAGGAGAGAGAGCTTAAAAACTAATGACAGTGTTGGCATGATATTTCCCAGTGAGACCTTAAAAAATGTCAAATGCATGCAATATTAACTAACACATCATCAGTTTACTGTCTACAAGAAGACTTTGTAGATCTCAATACTAGAGAAGCAATAATTTGAGGAAAAAAAGGAAATTATTATCATCAAGCAATAATTACAGCTAAAAGCAAAAATTAAGAAGAAACATAAAAAACAAATGAAAAAGAGAAGTTTCAACCACTTCTGGATGTATTTCTGGCATTTCCTATTTCTACTTTAATTTCCTATCCTGTCTTCATAAAACACGTTCCAAGGCTGTTTTACCAAGTGCATTTTACCAAGTGACTGGGAGTTTGGAAAAAGTCTTGGATGAGGTTAAATTCCTGCACTCTGACTACAAGCAAAGGCTAAAGAAAAATAATAATTCTATAAATTAAAAAGAAAATCCATACTTTAAAGTGCCTTTCTAGCTGAAAAACTTTGAGAATTCTCTTCCATCTCACCCACAATACCACTTGTATAGCCATCAATGTATTCACCAGCATATGCAATATAGCAAATGCATATATACATATAGAAACACACTTGGTGACTTGAAAATAATTACAAGTTAAACATGGTGTCCAATGGGTCCACTGGCAAAACATGCACATGAAAGTTTAAAAGAAAAATCAACTGATGTGCAATTAGTGCATGCTACATGAAACAAATAATTATCATTTCACAGATTTCTGCTATTTTGTGTAGAATGCTTTGAGGATTAGATTTTATGCACTCTATAGTACAGAAACACTTAATCATCCGTGATCTCAATGATTACTGAAACCTTCTGTTTCCATTTCCCCAGTTATTACTTGAAAAAGTAGAGGCATCCATGAAATTTCCATAGACATAAACACAACCATAGAATTATTAAATAAATTAACCAGTAACAATTACACATAAAGGAAATGATGCAGAAGCATGGATAATTGCCTTTAATCAGAAGCCAAAACTCAGGATTGAGGACATCTGCTGACTGGTAAAATGGAAGCTGAATTGTTTATTTCCTATTTCAACTCACATTCAGACCTGTGTGTTTTACATATTCGTAGTCATGTTCTCATGACTGTTCTTTGCTAACTGTAAAGGCAGAGCAAGATAGGACAAATGTAAAATTGATTAGGTTTTTTATGGCCTTTTTTCAACTAACTTAGCTCCACTGACCTCAAAGCAGTAAGACTCATAAAACCAATGTAGTATTTTAGGAATGAGCCTGAGCCTAAGCAGGAAACTATGTTATGAAGGAATGATACTCAGTTCACAGCACCAGCAGCTTTATAAACTGATCACAAGTAATTTCTATGCTTCCACTTAAGCCTCTATTACCTAAATTAAATTTAAGCATATTATTTCCTTCTAAATATTCCATTATGCCCCAATTATTTTTTGAATTATTATGGTTTTCCTTTATTCTCATACTGCTTTATTATTTAACTCCAAACACTCCACATATAGATGAAAGGTATATCAAAGTTACAGAAATTTGGAACTGTAAACTTACAATTTACATCATGATATTCCCTTTATAAAATATAAAGATTTTTTTATCTGTTCATGTAGGTATATGCATCTCCAATGAAAGAATAAAGATGGAAAGTTCAGGAAGGACAGTTTAATGTCTCCTAACATCATAAATCCCTTGATTTCAACTGGCCTGAACACACATTTTCAGCTACACTTGAAATTAAATTATGATTCAAACTACTACCAATTTAATTACCCAAGTCCTCATATATTTTTTCTCAGACAGAATTAACTTCTGCTGTTGTTTTTGCTTAGAATTACCACTTTGCATGACTTATATTCTCCACTGAGGAGATGAACAACAAATTAAATCAACCCTTTAATATTGCACAAACTAGCAAAATGAAAGCACAAATTTGCTACCATAACAAATACAGCTGACTGAGAATGAATGCAACTGGCAGGCTCCTGATGGTACCACCAGCCTCAACCATCCCTGTTTGGGCCCTGAGGGGCTTCCCACAGCTCAGGAACCCACATTAGCCCCCAGGATTATCAGCACCAGACCCACAGATTCCAAAGCAGGGCAAATCTCCATCTCTTTACAGCCCTGCTCAGCCACTGGCCCCCACTGCCTCAGGCCAGCTCACAGGCCCACATTCAGGACTGGCCTCAACCTGTCTTCATCCCCCAGGAGGTGCCCAGACCTCCAGCCTGCTCCTGGCTTGGGATAGGACATGCCCTGGCTGAATTTTAGCCTCAGAGAATACCAGAAAATCATACAGTGTCTTCACTGACTATACTTACAAGAACATGTATCACTATAGTAGGACTGTGTGCCACATTTTACATTCTACTGTATGTTGGTAGCATTATTCCCTGGTTTTCATTTTAAATCTCATTGTTCTCCAAATGGCACAGCTGGGTGAGATTCAATTCCCTAGATGTAAGCACCTAAATATTGGTTACATGAGTCTTATATATTGATTGCATGCCTTCTCCATAGTTATGCAAGGACATATGATCCTTTACAGGATAATTTCTGTTTTGAGACCAGACAAAAAAAGGTATCCACTTACCTCCAATAACTGAGGAGTCTAAAGTGACTAGGTAAGATTTACATAAGTAACTTTCAGACTCTTAAGGTTAGATGGGCTTAATTTTATCCAACAGCTGAAATGCCAATTATTTCTACACACACTTAACTTTCAGCATGTAAATTTTCCCATATTTAGCTCCATGAAGACTAATCATTTACATTACAAACAATACATTAAAAGCTATGTCAGCACCGACACTTGTTAATTCTGAAAAGTACATACCCTTTTGTAAGCAATGAACAAAACTGTGTAAGAATATCTACCAGTGTCCTTCATAGGGTGATTTTCAACAGTGCTAACAGCTAAACTGAGCTTGCAACCAAAAATGTCTCAAATACATGGGAACAGTCACTTCATGCCTAGAAAATTAATGGATGTCTGTCTTCCATACTGCTCCATGTAGGGTTTTACCTGACTGGAGTAGAGACAGGCAAAATGTTCCATATTCACTCTGCTTTTGTCAATTAAATGTTTTGATATTTTGTGTTAATTTTTCTCTTTTTTGATGTTATGTGTACATGAACAAAGACAAAATCAAGAAGAGTATCTGGAATGCCTAAATATTTCTTTAATGGAGAAAAAGATATGATGAATAATATAAACTATGTAATTTACAGAATATAAGCACTGAAAAAATTGGAATACTATCCGTACTTGCATATTGTCAAAGATGTAGAAATTTTTTCTTACAGATCCCATAGAAGGATATAATAATAATAATAATGTTCATAATTTATTTTACAGTCTTCATGAACAATACTTTTGTAAGTAATAAATTACTGTTTCTTTTCTCTGCTGCTATCAGAATGAAAACCCCCCAATTTGACAGGGGGGTCCCTGCTAGACAGGGGGGTTGGAGTTACATGATCCTTGCGGTCCCTTCCAACCCGGGTCATTCTGTGATTCTGTGATTGTAGTCCTACACTGTGCTTGCAGACATCATCCTTAGTATTAAAAAGATTTAATTTTTAAAGGTAGAAAGGTGATACAACCCTTCTGTGAATAATGTGCCATCTGAAATCCCAAGCCTTCTATCTGCAAGTCTTAAAATGCAAGAAATTCACATGTACACCCAGCTTTATTTGGAAGAACAATTACTGCTAACTACCATTAATCAAAAAATCCCACATCAGACTCAAAACCTTCTCATGAAATCAGCCTGTAATCGCTAGATATATCTGCTGACTTATTAACAAAAGCCCTTATTTATCTGCCTTACCAATTATCAGTGTTGCTCAGGCATTCATGTCACATTTGCAAACTAAAATTTTTTGACCCATCAACTCATGCTTCTGCTTCCTATACCTATTTTGATAATCTTTTGTGATTGGGGTAGGTTCAACCATGGAACATTTTTCCTCAAGTATGAAAACCAAACAGGTTTTTGTTAAACAGATGCCTTACCTATAGCTATCAGAACATATATTTTTTGTCAATATACTGAATTTTGTCAATATATTGAATATATTTGCCTAAAAATAGTTATATATTACAAACTGAGAGACAATCCTTTAGTAACCAAGTATCTTGTACTGGGTTAGCCCACAACTGGTATAAGAAATAACATATCCAGTAAAAAAATAATAAACACATACATATGCAAGTAAAGAATTACATGGAGGTCTTCACTTTAACTTAAGATATGATGATGACATCAAATGCCAGATGATATTCTTCTATAAAGTAATCTAGATAATAGATAGCAAGGTAAAACATGCCTAAAAATAGTTATATATATGAGTATAAATAATACAGATTCCTTTGGGAAAAAATACAAAAATATGTATTTATTTAAGGCAAGAATCATTGAAATCTGTCCTTTCTAAGTCAGCAAGCATGTATTTAGATTGCAGAGCTTAGCTCTGCAGTTGGACAGACCTAAACCAAAGAGAACAGCAAGCAATGCTCTCATATTGTTTATGCACACGTAAGTCAACAAGGTGAAGGTCTTTCCTCTAAGTCTTTGAAAGTCTCTTTAAAACTAGAAATGGAGGAGTGGTTCTTCAGGTCAAGCAAACTAGCATAGTTATAATGAAGTTAATGGAACTCACACATGTTCACACTAGCAAAAAACTTGTCTACATAGCAAAACGTAATTGATAAAAACACTCTGTGCCAATTAAAGATAAATTAAGTGCCCTCTTTTGCAAACTTTATCTGCAATAAGGAGTTTATTTGCTTCAAAAAAAATTCAGAATTTAAATACCCATTTCTCATGATGAATAGCCCTGTGAAACAGCATCATGTTAATTTTCTTTTTTCATGATTGACTGTATTGGCAGTAAAAAGACCTATACATTTATTTTCTTTATTAGAAAAGTTTGCTGCATCTAATATTCAAGAAAGTTTTATGAAACCCTGACTGTCAGGACATGACTCTGACAAGTCCCATTCTGACAAGTACTGAGATGTTAGCTGCCCAACAGTTGGTAGACACTTGATTTCAAAGTCATCCAGAGAGACAAAAAGTATTTTTGCTCTCATTAAGTAGTGGTGCAAACATTTTGCAAAGAAACTGAAATGAAGTTGGGAAAAGATCACATAAACAACTACTGGTAGCTACCAGAGCATCTCAGATTAGAGAAAATTCTGCTGGCCTGGTTTTCTCACATTGCACACAACTTTGGCCTCCACTGTGCAGTGTTTTTATTTTAACGATGCTTTAAAGCCAAATGCTAGAAGTAACGAACCACATCAGCCATTTTCTACTAGAGTCTTTCTTTTAATCTTTAAACCAGAAAATATGATCAGGAATATTAGGCCCGCCATTCCAGTTTAGCTTTCTTTTTGCATATTTAAAACAAGTTTTAAAACACAGTTGGACAATAACTGTTTACGCACATCAGCATTCACACCATAAATGTACTGAGATGCAGAATGCCACCATGGTCCTGCCTGTTATTTTGGGCAGTTTTATGTATATGTTGCACTGCTATGTGACAAACTGTTGAAAGAGTCTGTCAGAAGAGTGACATTTTCTAAAAAAAAATTTGTAATGTCCAAGAGATTAAGACTTCAGAGTCATCAGTTCAAACATATTTGATTGTCTGTACCAGCTGGTTGCTAGATATTCCAATTTAAATTACTGACATAAATTCATCACGCAATTTTCAATGAAGTCAGTGAATACTAAACTCATAGAATCATAGAATCATAGAGCAGTTTGGGTTGGAAGGGACCTTAAAGATCATCGAGTTCCAACCCCCCTGCCATAGGCAGGGACACCTCCCACTAGACCAGGCTGCCCAGTGCCCTGTCCAGCCTGGTCTTGAACACCTCCAGAGAGGGGGCATCCACAACCTCCCTGGGCAACCTGTTCCAGTATTTCACCACCCTCACTGTAAAGAATTTCTTTCTTATGTCTAGTCTAAATCTATCCCCCTCTAATTTATATCCATTGTTTCTAGTCCTCCCATCCGATATTATGTTAAAAATTCCTTCCCCTGCCTTTCTGTAGGACCCCCTCAGGTACTGA
>VZTY01015651.1:71572-157168 GCA_013400935.1 Turnix velox
GAGGGTGCACTCGATCCCACTGTCCATATCTCCTACGAAGATGTTAAATAGCACGGGTAACTCATGCAACAAAATAAAATCTGTGCAGTCTTTCTGTAACAGATTGAACTAGGACCTTTTCTGCTCAAATACAGAAGCTCCAGAAACAGAAATAAAAAAGAAGACTCCATTCCTTCCTGCAAGTACTGACTTCCATGAACCGATAAGTAATTTTCACAGAAATAACCATTTTTAAAAAATGATTCTTAATTAACATAAGTTACTCCTACAGTTTCTTCACAACGTAAGAGACAGAAAATTGGCAAATTTCAGTCTCATAAATTAAAGCAAGGTGATTTTTTTTCATCTGAGATAAACAGTGCTGCTCTAAACTTCTTTTTGAAGACTCAATACTTTCTGCCATATAAGCAGTGATAGTAAAAATCTCATTGCAAGGACGTGGGCTGAAAGTAGATCTTCACACTCTATATACCAGGTTTTTAGCTCATTCAGCTCAGTTCATAAAAGGTTTTCTTTTCTTTTATTCAAAAAGCAGTTAAAATCTCTAAAGTAAACTCTATCCTCTCAAATTCCCACCTTCATGCTGGCACTGATGTCTTTGATGATGATAGTACTTTAGAGAAGACAAGTGAAAGGTCAGGAGCTTTCAGCATGTGGTGGAGACTTTATAAGAGAGAAGATTGTTTTCTTCAGGAAAATCCAACTGTCCCTGACTAAAAGTCAACACAAGGCAAAAATAACTAAGTCAACACAAGGCAAAAATAACTACAGAAGAATTTTGTTTACAGTTACTGGAGGGCAAGTCTTTAAAAGGCTGGCACTTCTGAATGACAGAATAAAGCAGGTGCCAATACAGAAAATGCAAAAATGTTTCTCAGCTGAAATCAAACCAAAGTTCACACAGTCATTCCCCAGATGATGGCCTGACAACAGAAATAAACTGAAAAGCCAAAGAGCTGGGAATCAAATTTGAAGAGTAAATATTTCACCTTTTTCCCCTTTGAAAGTTGAATTTAGAAAACTATCCTCCTATGATTTTAGGAATTACAGATAGAAAAAAACAGTTTCAGCAATTCATGTGGCAATAAATTGCCATCTCACTCATCTTTTACCAAATGAGGTAATTACACAGACTACGTAATACAGAATAAGTCTTTGTACCATCAAGGAAGATATAGGCAGGTACAAGAGAACAAACACAGCTTTCCACCTCTAATTACAAAACTAGTGTTTGAAGATATAAAAAAGCAATTTTTAAAGTTTACTTTCTGTCCACAGTACAGGAAAATCAATATGCCACGCTCAAAAAAGAATCTGTCAGAAAACCCCAAGACGCACATGTAGGTCTGTCTCTCTTACTCATACATGCATAAGCATGCACAAAATTACCATTGGAGAAAGGAGAATGATAAATAAAATCCAGTGACCCAGAACTAGCAATGGCTTCCTTGCTACTTCTCCATTTTTTTGTTGGGATATGACACAATTACTACTCCTTTGATCTGTGTGGCATTTATAAGACTTCAACATGAGCCCTTCACTGATAGCTTAGCCAAATATTTAAATTGCTACATAAATGACTCAGACTACAAGGCAAGCCCAGGCTATGCTAAAAATAAATGGCCATGGACAATAAACTCATCCAACCAAAACAGAATTTCAAAATGCCATGGAATATATTATGTCTTGCAAAGTTGTACAGACATATCTGGATGAATGGCTGTGATTTTCTCTCTTTTATAGGGCTTTTATGACAGAAAACCATTTCAAGAACACTAACAATTGAAGCAACCATCTAAAAATTACCTGCACTCTCATAATGGGGTTGAAATCTTAATTGTTACCTAATTCTAGTATTTTTCTTCCTCTTTCACAGAAGCAATACATGAATGCACATCACATTGCTCTCTGTGAGGGAATATGGCAAAGTTTCACCTGTGAAATGAGGACCGCTTTGCATTTCACCTTAATCACATCAAGTTAGGGCAGGTGGTAACCCTGCAGGCAACATAATTATGAAAAATGCATGTGTTCAATACAATTGTCCTTCTAGTCCTGAGGTCTAATAGGACATCACAGTACAATCTTCTTACATTTTACTGGCAGCTCAGAACACAGAAGGCCACAGAGGGGAAAATCACACACTGCTCTAAATTTTTGTCTGTGTAAATACAGACAAATAATACATATGTTCTTAATATTTAGTTGAATGTAAGAGGCAGAATGTTCCTGGGAATGCAAAAGCTAGTATGGGTGAAAACTAAATTTAAATACACAATACCAAGAAATTAAGATGCTTTCTAGTCGGGTTTAGTTCTAATAATATGTGCAAGATAAGCTAATCTTGCATTACAAAGTGCAATTCATGTTTCTACTATAAAAAAATCCTGACAGGCAGGCATAAATGCAAGAGATCATGCTGTCTGTTCATCTAATAGAACGACCTTAGGGGTTGCCCAAAGAGAGAGAGTTAAGGATTTTTCTAATTCTATATTGATATACTAGGCCTATTTTTGATCTTACCTCTTGTGATGAAAAGCTGGAGGAACACATTTGAAATAAGCTGAAAATTTAATGCAAAATTCTTCTCTGCATTAAAAGGATAATACAGCCAGGTTCATTTAGAATATTACTTCTCTGAAGACAACCCAAGCACTACAATAACAAATGTTATATCAAAGATGCACTCAGTAACAAATGCAATATGAGTTTCTGTGAGGCGATTTTTCAGTATGTCAGAATTACATTATCACTCCACGGAAACAAATTAAGCAGTGCAAGCTCAGCCTTTGGGATCACTTTATTAGCAATTCAGTGTTTTCTCATAAAGAATACTTTGTTTTGGATCTTTCAGGGAACATCAAAGATCATCTATCTGTTTTTATGGCACATGACTTAGTATTTGCCTGCGAAATAAACAAAACACTTTAACATCCCTCTCACTCTCTGCAACACTTAAAAAAATACCGAGAATAACAAAAAAAATCCTCATAATTTTTACAACAGGCCAGTCCAGTGTGAATTATTTTTTTTTAATCAACAGGGATAAACACATTAATCAGATAACTATGATACATTTGGTACACTACTAGCAATTAAGGAATACTCAATGACTTCTACCTAGTGGAAGAAAATCTATTTTGAAAACCCACAGATTTCTTCAAAATACTCAAAAACATTCTGCTCTGGTTAGTCATCATGCTGATATACAAATTGACTTAATTTTGTTCCTTGTGCATAGAAGAGAAAACTCAGCCCATGCTAGGTGAACAGACCCTTTTGATGAATCAGTGAAGGATGCTGTGCTTTCACTACGGTCATAAATTTCCAAGGCTGTTACAATTTACCCTAAGACTGCACTGGACTAAAAAGCAAAGGAAAATGGATGCACTTTATGATGTATAGGGCAGGAGAGAACCCCCGCAGCTCAGCATTATGCCATCAGACTCATTGGTACACTGAAGTGAATTAGTGCAAGCAATTTCATGAGATTATGCTAGCAATTTAGTACAGAACAGCTGTCATGCCTCACTAGAGGATACTACTTCTAGTCTTTACTTACACAGCCACAAATAACTTCTGAGTTAATCCAAAGGAACAGCTTACATCTTTTATGTTCGCTGCCTTACATAGAGATATGCTATGTCTGTTAGTTAGTTGGTCTTATCTAACTTTCTTTTAAACTCACAATAATTCCATTATCAAAAGTCCAATATATCTTCATTAAATCAGATATTCTCTATGACACTATTTCTTTCAACATTTGAATTACTTTTCCAACCTAGAGCAAGCACATTTTTACTCCCAGCTACACATCTTTTTTTTGTATTCTTTGACCGGTGCAGTATTTCTAAACATTGAGCCTGAAGCTAGAATAGGCTGGTAGAGGAGCAAATCTTCAACTTTACAAACTGCATATAGAACCGCAGGGTATGGAGGCCAACTGCAAAAGACTGGGATGGGTGCACATGCAGTACAGGGATGGCTCTATCATTAATTTCCAATCAGGAAAATAAAAGTTCTTTTTTAAAATTTATACCTAGTAGGATTCTAAAGTCAAATAGCTGGGAACTATGAATGCTGATGCTGCAGACTCTAGAAATCCGGACTGGAATGTCTCTGACCTTGATGCTAACAGTTCTGCAAACTGAAAAACCAAACCAGAACTGGTGTCCCCAAGGAATACCCTCTCCCAGCCACCCACAGTCTTCTCCTTGCCCAGCAACAGAGAGACAGAGCTCAGGCATGAATCTCTTCTGTTTTTCCTTTCCTTTTACAAAATGGAAAAGCTAGTTACAGAAACTAATCACAAGGTTCAGCTTATTTTTCTCATGTCATTAAAATGCTCACTTGACTGCTTCATCTCAGTAGATCACTGAATTTCAGTTTTAAAAGATAACACTAGCTTTTGACATCATGTTAACTATTTTTGTAGAGTACTCCTGAGCAGTTATTCATATGTAAAGTACTGAACTCTGCAACACTTCTGTCTTCCAGTATTGCACTGCGTGCAGTGTATTTTTCACTTGTTTCTGTTAATGCCACATAACAGAAATTCATTGCTTCTACTTCTGCCTGACTCCAGAACACCATCATGCATGACATTTCAAAGATACTTCTTTTCCTGACTGAGAATTATTGGATATACAGCTATAAAAGCATACATAAAAACTAACAGCCCTTGGAATTATTTGGAGAGGAAACAAAACATCCCCTAGGCATCAAATTGGTTGGAAATTCATACTTCTCTTCTGTACCAATTCCTACAGG
This sequence comes from Turnix velox, assembly GCA_013400935.1. Taxonomy (NCBI): domain Eukaryota; kingdom Metazoa; phylum Chordata; class Aves; order Charadriiformes; family Turnicidae; genus Turnix; species Turnix velox. The sequence goes on from VZTY01015651.1 coordinate 76,343, forward strand.
ATTTACTGTCTACTGTAGCTTAGTTGCTGTCCACTTCAGGAAAAAGATTGTCAGTTATGATTGATTATTCTGTATGCCAGAATTTAGACTCAGGCTACAGAAAACTATATCTAATGAGATTATCTGATTCTTTTTTAAGGATTAATATTTTATTTGTAAGCAGGGGCCTCATAGGTTAATTTTTCAGAGCTTCACTCACCAAGCTTTCCAGCACTCAAACAGCTTGGAGAAGATGTACAATCAGAACTGGCTAATCCACATCAGCTTGTTTAAAAAAATTGTCAGATTAACGAATCAATGATACTTATACACTACAAAATTGGTTTCCACTTAAAAGCTGACTGGATTTACACAGTTCACATACAGCATAAATCCTGTTTTCATGTAATTTAGCAGGGATTTCAGGCAAAGTAATTCTCTCCTTTCTTGTCAATTTACAAGACACAAACTGGGCAGCAGAAATCCTGTTGCAAGTTGATGGGTGTCTACTGAGGGAAACAGGAGGAGGAGAAAAAGAGCAAAGCGGGATTTTTGATGTTGGACTACAGATTGCTGTCACTAATCATTTTACTTTCTCTGCTTTCACACCTAACTGTGACTTTCAACTACAGAGCTTTTCCTTGCTTTACTGGTTAGGCCAAGAAGCACACCTTGCCTAAGTTGCGATGTGCTGATGCAAGGGCTGCATGAATGCAGCATCAATAGGTGCTACATTCATGGGGTTTACACCCTTTTCTCCATTTTACTACTTTTCCTTTCTGTTGCAGGTATTATAAAAGTGTTGACGGTGCAGCTGCAGCCCAGGGCATTGAGTGCAAAAGTCAACTTTTCTGCAACAAATCCCCTGGTAGGTTGTATGCACAACTCCTTTCTTATTTATTGTTTTCTCTCTCTCTCTTTTCCCCTTTCTCTCTCTCTCTATTTATTGTTCCCTTTTGAAGGCTGAGGTGCATTATCTGTTTTTTTGGGGGTTTTTTGTTACTTTTGGAATTTGATGGAGAGTGGGTTGCAAGAACACAGCTATGTACTCCTCCACTGGGACAATAACAAATCAAGGTAGCAAACAAGTGAAAGTTACAGTGATATTATTTGTGCATTGGCCCCTGAAATAGAAGAACTGTGATATAAAACTGATTCAGGTGATAGGTACTTAATTAGCTGAACCTCTAACTACAATAATAAATGTTTCCTAACTTCTTTCTGCACCTAGAAAACATGATCTGAAGACAAAGATAGACATTTGCAATAAAAATGATAAAGTACAGTGTCAGTTGGCATTTTTTCAGTCTTGTATTGACACATACAAATGAATTGAAGGTTAACGCTAACATTTGACCCCAAAACACTGCGTTATCACCCCCAAAGCCACTTAAACCTGCAGTATAACCCAACCCCTCCCTGATATCACCCCCAAACCCTGTGATATGACCCCAAAGACAGACTGGACATAATATGACATTTTTTGATGTTTCGTACTAATGCTTTGTGTCTGTATTGTTAAGGTAATGTCAATGACTATATCAACACTAAACAGATGAAAGAGCAAATAGAGACAAAAGAAAACATTATAGAAGTGGCTGAAATAAGTGGCATGTATACAGTACAGTAAACAATTCTGCTGAGTACCATTCTAATTTGTCCCAATCTAGCACAACCAATTACTCCTGCCTCATGGATGCTTCATCTTAGATTTTCCAAGCCAGCTACCCTCTATTTCTTGACAAAAGATACAGCAGTATTTCAGAAAACTGCAAATTAGATAAAGAACAAAACCAGTGTAGAAATAATTGCCTACATTTTTTTCCCCATCTGAGCCAATCTTCCATCCAAACAGTTGAGAAGCTAAATACCTTCAAAGCTAAGTCTCAGTAACCCATCTATATCGGCCACAAAATAATAGTCTTCACCATATTGAAGAAACATTACTCTTAGCATTACTGTTCAATAGAAAAAACAGGGAAAATATTCTTTTGATGGGTCAGCAAGAGCAAAAAGGGACTGGGTTGAATTGTGCCTGGGACACAGATGCAACACAGCTCCACAATGCACAAAAGGCAGATAACATCCATTCAGCCTGGCTTTTTCCTTCTTCCTTTCCCTCCTCATCCCTCTTATACGAAAGAAAAGCTGACTGTTTTGGAAGAAGTTGAGGCTAGCAGTAGGAATTCAGATAAATAAATGGACTGAATCTAACAAAAACTTCACCTCTCTGCTCTCCCTGGTACAGGGCAGTAACAACAGATGAGAACAGCAAAAGAAGCAACAGTTACTTCTCTCCGTATAGCATCTGTATCTGCACACTGTCCCTCAGGGACATTCTGTGACAGAGGATGCACCGGATCACCTTCTTCCTTGTCTCCCTTGGGAATTCTCCATTAATGTATCTAGTCACTTTGAGCAACCTGAATACTTTTGGTCTCTAAAATAACCTTTAGCAACAAGATCCACAATTGTAATTTGCAGTTGATGAGGTTCTCCTGCTTCTGTATACCTGCGGCCTTGCAGTTAGACAGCTACCTCCAGTTCTCACATCTTAAGAATGATTTAAATCCCACTGAGCTTTTCCATTCCTCTCATGATTTTAGAAAACTGTCACATCTTGATCCAGATGTCTCTTGTCATAAAAGAACAATAAGCAAGAAATATTCTGTATCATCAGCCACCTTTGCTGCCCTATGTTTAAACATTACTTAGCACTTTCTTTTTCAAAGTCAGTAACCAAAATGTGCACTTGGAATGGGCAGAGTAGGGTGTGCTTTTGATTTACCACAGAGAAATAACATTTTGACATGCCTCAAGATCTTAATTGCTCTTTAGGCTTGCACTTAGTTCCCAGATGGTATTTTCAGTGGACCACCTAAACAGTGTGCCAAGTAAATGAGGCAGCAGATAAGGAAACAGTGCCACTCTAACTGCTTTTGCCTTTGTGCACTCTAAATGATGCCACTTCAGCTTCTTAAGAAGACTTAGGGCAAAGTGTGTTCAAAAATATTAGCAGTGACACACTGACAAACAGCTTTGTAAAACATCTATTTGTTAATTAATCCGCACACTTGAGCAATGTTGTAGTAGCATCACAGTCAATGTTGGACCCTGGCCGTGTACCACAACCTGACTTGCTTTTCTGGCTCCACCTCAGCTCCCCCCAGCTCAGGGACTTTCCCAGTGATTACAGGTCTATGGCTGAGCTTGCACATTGGCATGACATGGTATCGCACATCTGGTCTTGCTGCTGCCCTGGGATGGGGCTGCCACTCTGCTTCACCAAGTTCTTCTAACAGATAGTCACCATAGAAGGCTGCCAATGACTTAAATAGTCTCTAAGGAGTAATGGATGTGGGAGCTAAGTTGTGGTGGGAGGTACAAGGGAAGAAAGCAAAATGGACAAAAATCTGATCATCCAAATCTAACATATAAGATTTAACAACTAAAAGATTCTATGTGAAAGTTGAAACCAAAGAACAAAAGATCAGGACAGCAAACATATAGGAATAGCAAAGAAAACTACCAGCCTCCTTTTTATCTCCCAATGGACAAGTATTTATCAAAGAATATTATATTTACTCTGTAACAAGTAGCCTTGTAATTTTCATTATAAATATCATGCAACAATGGGAAAATTGCAAGGATCATTCTATTTTTAGACAGATGAAAGGGCACAGGATTGTAAATTCAACACTGGACGATGACTGATGTTCACTTGAATTTCTACCCAAAACATGATATTTATTAATTAATGTCAGAAAAGTGTAGGGAAATTAACCCTTAACTATACATATTGTATATGATATTGTCAGCTTCTTTTCATCAGAGCAATGAAAAATGGAAACAGAAAGAAGTTTTGCATACATGCCTTAAAGACTTGAACTTTCTGTAAGTCCCACATGTGAAAGCCTGGAGTTTCATAAAGAATAAAGAGCTTTGTTTATGTGGAGCCTCTGTTTAACTCAAACTAAAAATTCCTGAGGAGGAAACAACGTGTCTGGTGCTCTCGGTTTTCTCCTCTGTGTTAAGAGAAGCAATGACCTCAAACTTAAACTGCATTTGACCTACAATAAATGTAAAAGGAAATCTTAATTTGTAGCTTAACCCTTCATCTGCAGGTCCCTCTACACCTTCGTCTTTGCTATTTTTCTTCATTGAAAATCCTGGTTATGTAAATTATACTTCGACTAGTTGTGTAAAGCTGCTGTAACACTAATTTTAGTTGAAGATACAGTTAAGCTGAAAGCCTCTCCTGTGCTAATAATCCCACTCTGCTAATTGTTGGGTGGACGTGTCGAAGTAAAGGGATAATACAGACGTGTAAATCACTGAGACTATGTCCAAGGGTCATATAGAAACACCAAGGGAGAGTGCTGAAGCAGTACAAGAAAAATACATATTCCTCTGTGCTGTGGATATAATGAACAATGCAAAACTGGGATTTTAATTATGTTTCAGAGTCACAAGTTGTGAGTTTGGCCTAACTTACAGGTCTTACATAGAAAAATAATGACAAAAATAACTCCAGCTACCCTTTACAAACAGAAAGTCATAAATCCCATGCCCTGAATTTACAGAATATAAATCAACAATCTGTAGGAGGCTCAAATCTATGTTTGACAGTGACAAGGCAATGCTGCCATGCAATTACCCTGGGAACCTCCACTGAAGGCAATGGCAATTGAAAGTCACAACTGCTGGTGCTGAATCCTCGCTGCATGACTTTGTAGAGAAAGAACAGTTGTAGCACATGACAAAACATCAGTTTTGTATTTCACTGAATTCTCTCTCAAAGTCTTAACAGTATTTCTGTCAATTCATATTAATGCACGTACTATATAAGACTTAAAAAAATATGGCATCTGGGTCCCATAGACTTCTGTGGAATATTATTAATGTACATTTTACACTAGATACTGAAGTCTTCACTCGGATTTCTACCTTCTGTATAAAAATAAGCTGAGACAAGTTTTATAAGAAAAAAACCACAAACAAATAATAACCAAAAAAGTGTTTCAAGTGCTCAAAACACTAGAACTGTCAAAATTTCAGTGTGCTAGGTACAGCTTGTTTCTTTCTCCTTTTCATTATTTACCCTGGCTTATTTACTTGGCTTCCTGGAAAAGGAGTTAATAGAGCTGGCCTGTTACTGGCCCTGGAGCCTGTACAAAAAGCAGTACAATGCTTTTTAAGTAACAGGTCTCACACAATTTTTCTGCTTTAGCAAGACAACTATTTTTAAAAAAAACTTCAGAGCCTAGAGTAGCTCTATTTTTAAGGTAAAGCTTGAAAATAAACTGTTTCATTGGCAGCATACAATCCGTGGTTTACTGAGTCTTTAATATTTGTGTGATAATTATGAGTTGGAGTTCAGAGCTCAGAAACAAACACTTCATTTTGAAGGAAGTAGAGTTGAGGTGGGCAGGAGGATAGGATGAAAAACAAGCAGCCTAAATAATAATTAGTAACTAGTAAGAAGAGAAGAGCAAATGGGGGCAGTTTTCCTAAGAAATCTGAAGATGTGTGTACATGAAAAGGAGACACAGACAGCAGCATACAGAAAAAAACACAGAACACTAGAAGAGCTATTTTTCATGCCAGATTTTCTTTGACCTGCAAACTCTCAGGGTCAGGCCCATTAGCACACCGACCATGATGCCTCAACCCAAGCACTGGACTACATTTGCAGGACTGTGGCCTATATTTTCCTGACAAATGAGGCCAAGAAGAGGATGAGTTGCACTGAGGGAGCTACCAGCTGCCCGCAACTCACAAGAACAGCTGCAGAACAAGGTGACTGTAATGAGACATATCTATAATTAGAGAGACCTCATAGAGATGGTAAACATTCACAGAGTATGTGAGGGATGTCCAAAACCAAAGAACTGAATGCCCATCTCACAGGAGGAGACAGCCCATCTACTGGGAAAAATAAAAGTGGTCACTTTGCATGTACAGTTTTAAACTCCCTAGCAGGAAGAGATATGCAGAAGAAAACAGTAAGAAGTAAACATTTAACCAAGAACTGGTGACAAGCATAAGAACGGCAAAAGGAGGCTGCTACCAAATACACTAGACACAGTTGTTGATGCAATGCTTCTCAGAAGTATGAGGCCACTGAAAAATTGCTAGATCTGGTACAAATGAGCTCTCCTGTAGTTCAGGTTTACTTGTGTGAACATGAGCTATACTGCAAAATGATCCAGAGAAAATCAGAAGGTACTGGAGATTTTGCAAACAGATATGATGAGGCAATTTTAGGGCTCTTCTGATTAGTCCTTCAGGAGGAATCTCAAAGATCAGGCGAAGACAGATCTAGAGGTAAGTATATGGATGCATAGCTAGTGTTGACAGGAAGATTATTAGTTTTTTCAGCCATGGAATGGTATTCCGTGAATGAAACTTCACAGATTGTATCTCAGACTAGTTGAATTGGGTGAACCAAACTTAAAAACTTCCATCAGTTTCCTTTGAGAACACAGGGAGAATGGATTTGCCTTAGCAAAACCAGAGAAAAATGTCTTAAAGTCCTTGACTTGTAAGCAATAGTCAGAATGACAGTATGCTTAATACTGACAATATTCTTCCCCCTAAGAACAATCTTGGGCCAACAAATCACTCAAGATGCTCTGTGAAATACAACTGACAGCAGTAGCTGCAGGGTCTGCGTTCAGTGTTTTTCACATCTCCATATTTCACATACAATTTCTACAATAATGACATATATCAACATTTGTGCATCACACAGTATGTACAAACTCAGGAGGAATCCGAAAGAAGACAGACATAGCACAGAAGAGGTATTAAAAGGTGCAGTCCTTGCCCTTCCATCCCTAACCTCTAGAGCCAAAGACAGGCACTGAGAGACTGCTACGTGTGCCTTTAACAGACACCTCTTTTCTACATATCACTCTCTGGAGTCTCTAAATTCAGTTCCATAGCTCTGTGGCACCAGTAAGGAAGGGAAATCTCAGCTGACTACTTGATGTCACCTCAGTTTTGCAGTTTGATGAGGGCCTGGAAGTGCTATATGACAGCATGCCAACATTTAAAAAGATAAAAATGCTGCTGTAGAAAAACGTAAGGGGAGATTAGCAACTACAAATGTGAGCAAACCACTATTTATACACCTCTTATGCATGACACACTAGGAAATAAAAAGTGATTTTGTGTCCATAGAATGGTTTGAGTTGGAATGGAGCTTGATAATAGCTCCAAACCCCCTGCCATAGGCAGGGAGACCTTTCAATTTGACCGGGTCGATCAAAGCCCCATTGACCTGTCCTTTGAACACTTCCAGGAAGAGTGTATCCACAACTATTCCAAGCAACATGTTCCAGTGTCTCAATACCCTCAGAGTAAAGAAGGGGCAGAATCACCTCCTTTTGAGCTGCTGGCCACACTTCTGATGCAGCCCAGAATGCAGTAGGCTGTTTGGGCTGCAAGTGCACACTGCTGGCTCAGGTTGGGCTTCCCATCAACCAACACCTCCAAGTTCTTATCCTCAGGATTGCTCTCAGTACATTCTCTGTATTTATATTTGTGTTGATCAGTAATATCACCAGGGTGGGGCACATCACTAATCTATATGTCAATCAGCAACAAGAAACTTATTTAAACTAAATGCAGGGCATTAAAACACACACAGAAAAAAGAAAACTGAAGATTGACTTCCCCCCAAAGAAGTAATAAAACCAATTATCAATATACAGCAGGGTAATCACCCCAAGTCTTTGACAAAATAAATGCTCTCCCAGAAGTGTGACCCTAGCTAGAAACTCACAGCACATGTGTAAAAAAGTCCAGGGAGATGTTGCTGCTTCACAGGAGTTCTGATCAGAAATAAATCATAACTTTGCCTTATGTGAACTGGGATTTGATATGACCTTCATGCTGCAGACCTGTCAAGCTGCAGCAGTGATGAATGCAATCAGACAGCTATTAGATACTGTTCTAATTTAGACACAACAAAACCTTTTGAGTAATGTCAAATAAAACAAAAAGCAGGACGGGAGTGTGAAAAGGCTATAGATCCCTTTAGGCAAAATTCAAAGGACCTTGTAACATCAAGGCCTTGCTGAACTGGGTATGAAGGCCTTGGAACTGACTGAGGCAAGATTATTGACTGAATATGGCAGAATCTTGTCACAATACTAAGAGGAACCTTAAAATTTTCTACAGGGATGCTGTATTTTTTCAAAATTTTGAGCAAGGCAGTTATAAAAATTGTGAGTTTGCCTTTCTTTTGTTCCCTTGTCAACACTACCTAGAATATTATGTCTTAAGCAAGTAACATTCAAAAGAAAGCATAATTTTTTTCAATACTATTTTATCTTCTTATGCAAGATCCTACCTATGAAGAACACTGTAATAATTTAATGCGCATCAATATCGTTACAAACTGAAAGACATAAGACTGAAAATCTCTCCTGTGAATGTTAACTGTTTTCAGTACTTTAACACATGGCTGGAATGCTCCCCTCAAGCTCCACCAAACACAGATTCAGGAAAGTCCAAGCCAAGCCCCAGACTTGAATACAGGGAGAGTGAGAATCTTAAGACAAAAATTTCCCTTGTTTTTCTGAAGTTAGGCCTTGATAAAGGACTAACCTGCTCAAAGGTAAGTACACACAAGGGAGCCTTCGCAAGTCAAACAAACTGTTGGTGCTGAATCAGTGCTATCAGGACTGTTCATATAAGTATTTTTGCTGTGCCAGAAAACTCAAACAAACCCTCTGGAAAAGAGTAAATGTATTCAGTCTAGGAGATCAAGAAATAGAAACTGCTTTTCAGATGTGAAATGGGCTTAGGCCCTCCTACAGAAAACTTGGTGATACATTGGTGACTTCTATACTCTTTGATATAGCTGTAATTATGGCATAACTTTTGTTAGACTGTCAGAATGGTCCCAGGTGCACTTCTGGTCCATGAAATGTAGGGTTGCAGAACAGTAATATTTCAGAGGCCATTTTCCAAATGCTTCCTACATGTACAGGCAAAAATATGCTGTGCTTAGAGACAGGGTTCAGTGCTGGTTTTTGCTAGTGCTACATTGATGAATGGATTAGATCATATGAAACGTTTCGTCCAACCAAGGCAACACTATGATTCTATGATTTATATGACCTGGTTTGGAGACTAGAAGAACTTCCTGGCATGGGGAAAGGCTACTTTTGTTCCATGTAACCTTTATGCGTCTGTGTCCCTTCCTTTTCACTTTCAATTCACTGTTCTAAGTACCAGGTCTTGGGAAAAATCTTCCTGCTTCTCTCCAGCATCATATAAGAAAAGGTTCTGAAAGTTGATCTCTGGTATTATAACACAAGAATAGACCTGAACTACAAACAGGTCAATTATTATCTCAGTCATAATTAATTTGAGTGATATTTCAGATGAATTTCTCATTTCCTAAAATGGAAGCAGAGGTAGGCCAGAGTGAAGTGATTTTGAAAAGGCTATATAATTGAGGTGCTCAAGGAAAATGGGAAATTCCTTTCAAAGAAAATTCCAGTCCAAGCTAAGGGTGGAAATATAATTTGCTATGTGTCGATTCCTATTACTGAGGTTCTGTACAACCTCATAATCTTGGTTTTAATTTATATTATGTCCTCAGGATTAAAATAACTACTTAAGATTTATAATAACTGCTAGAACTGTGGGGAAGAGAAGTAACACAAATCATTTCATGTTACAGAATTTCATGAGTATGAGCTACTATATTAGCTTATCATTCACTTGTTTTAATATTATAACTCAGAGGCTTCTATAAAATAAATTACTAATCTTAATAACAGTGTGAATTACTGGCAGTTTAGAGATTATTCATTTCAATAGCCATAACTTCCCTTTCCTTTAAGATCTTACGAACTTCAGCAGCACTAGATTTATATCTCTGATGTGGAAGTCATTACTTAAATTCAGTTAGGACTTACTATCTTTCTTTACAAATTGTTAATGTTAAGTTGCCTATAGTGAAAGGCTTTAATTATAGTGAAGAAATTTTCAAGTTTAGGTTTAAAAGGGCCTCATTTCCACTGGATAGCAAATATGAATCAGTACCAAGTCTCAGAAGCAGTTTATTTGACTGCTAATTTCCTAAAATAACTTAAAGTTACACTTCTAATTTTTTTTTATTTCAGACCTTTCTCTTTTGTTCCAGAATGTTTAAATGTATAAACCACACATAATAATCAGCATTAGAGAACAGGAAGTTCATATTCATCTGGTTTTCCGGAACATTTGTAATGGAGGGCTGCATAATCTCCAACACAAAGCTCAGTAGCACACCCTTGGCTCTACAGAACATCAGACTTAGATACACTCAAAGGGTTTAGCTATCACTCTCTTTCTAAGAAGAACAAATGATTACAAAGGGTAAATGATAATACAAGTAATTACTCCCAAGCAAATGACCAGAATATACAGAACAGGAAAACAGCAAGGTATTGCTAGGCTTATTACATGGATACTAGATTGATATATTTGTAATCAAAGCAGCAGATCTGATCACTTCCCAAATATACTCACCAACACTGTAAGAAAAATACTAATTTTCCCAGCAGACAAACTCACATACCTCTTTTGAAAAGCAAGAGGTCAAAGGGCTGCATATGAACCTGTTCAAAATGTGTATTTTATACACATTTTAACATGTGTATGTAAAATGTGAACCTGTATAAAATGTGTTTGAAATGTGTATTTATAATGTTTTATACCAACTTTCAGATATGCAACTTGATGAGTATAATACTTTTGTACTTCAACAATTTCTGTTCTACATCCATGCTTTCATAGTGACACAAGCTTTCTATCTATTTCTATGCAATTTTACTCAAGTCTGTTTTGGGATTTTTTTTGGGAGAAGTAGCACCTGTAACGTAAATGTAAAGACAAATCCAAGTCTGCATGTGTTCAAGGATTATTTAAAAATATCAAATGGAGTGGCTACTGCATTATCACATTAAATAACTGAGTAAAGGTTGCTTCTAGATGCCATTTCTGTTTTACTCATGTTTATGTAAAATATCCCAGCTGAATTTTTCTTGGTTACAATGCCTGATTTGGGAAGAAAACAGAACATTTCCATAATTAAAAAATGAAATTAAATTCCCTTCCTTCTGGGCATTTTTCTACAAGTCTGGTTTTGTAAAGATCATCCAGAATTTGGAAGACAACTGGGTTTTATCAAATCCAAAATGGATTAAGAGATCTACAAGCCACTCACCCTCTCTTTCTCCCTTTTATGTTATCCTCACAATGAAGGACTACTAGAATTATAGAAATACTTGCTTTAATTTTAAGAGATATTAATGAAAAAAATTTTCTCATTTCTGAGGGATCAACTGATTCAGTACTTGTTTCCCATTCAAACAAAAGGACAAGTGAGCATGAAAGGGCAGTTCCAGCAGTACATATCAGCAGAAGAATTTTTCTGGTAAATGTGTTGTGAAAGGTTGGGTTTAGAACATAAAACTCCAGTGAGTGAAAAACCTATGCCATCCAGCATTTCCTCGTGAGTAAAGCTGACATAAAGAGTCCCATCTGTCAACAACTGACTAATGATTTTCCTATCTTAAAGCCAGGCAAGCACAATTGTTGTGAGTATATATATGGGGAACTAGATAAGAGAGCTGCCCATATTAAAAACACTGCCAACTTCTCACTACAACCCTGTTGCGGACAGCTCTTGTAATGCTTCTGCTTTACATCTCAGGAGAGCCCCAGAAACTGCACTGGTTCACATATGGGGATAGCAAGAAGTTTGGAACAGGGAATCACATAGTTCAGGCATACCTGAATATGGCACAGCAAGTGCAATGTGAGAGGCAGCAATATAAGTCTAAGGAAAGGAGAGTTTTGAAAAAGGCCTAGAAAGGAATATTTTGGAATGAATGCTTCCCAAAAGGTATTAGGCAGAATGCAAAAAAGAAGATAAATTAAGTTCTGCTGTGCCCAAAAACACTGGGCTTTCTTTATAAATAGACAAGGTCTCTCAAGACAGCAGCTCAAGCTGTAAGCATTCTTTATCTGCCTGGAAAACTTATAGGAGCAGGCATAAGAAGTTCTCTCCAACTGGATTTTCAATGAAAGGTCATCAAATATTTCCAAGCATAATCCTGAATTGCGTAAAATTTCAAGAAAGACTACAAAAGTAACTAGAAATACCAAGTTGTACAGATGCATCGCACAAAACTAAATACATAGTTGGTCCTGATGAGTAAAATACATATATTGTGTATAATGTCATAGCCCTAAATTTTTTTAAGGAGTAAATACCTAAAGAAATTGCAATAGCAAAACTGGATTAACATGTTTCTCTGGCCCATTATAATTTCTCTGGTTCACATTATTCATGTCAACCCAACTGCTAGCAAACATGATTACTAAATGATTCAGATCACATGGATTCTTGCTCTGCTTTTAAAATAAAATAGTGGTTTTGTTTCTGGATTCAGAAATAATTTTATCAACATAACTCAAGAGGTAGCAGAAAAAGGGTGTAGGGATAAGAAGAAATAGACATGAAGGGAAGGGAGAATGTGTGAACTTCTTAAGATATTTTTACGACTGAAGACAGCTAGATACATTCTTAAACTAAGGGAGTCACAGGAGAGATAAAAGATAAGGCCTTATATGTGGAATCTCTGTAAAAATCATCATGGATGTAGGAATGCAGCAGGAAAGCAGGAGAATGACAGAGATCTGGTTCAACTTAAGTAACTCCATAAACCAAATCTGGAATGAAAAGATGACACTTCCCTGCTTAAGGGATCCAACTTTTCATCCCACAAAAGTAATTTTCACTCCTGCATCTCAGAATATTTTTTCATATGCATTTAAAATCCACTCACATAGTATTCCTTATTCCATATTCAGTGCATTTGAAATAATACCACAAAAAACACTGACAGAATGTTTAAGGAAGAAGAGATTAGCAATCAAGACACAGTGAGAGAACTTAGTATCTCATGACAGTAGAGTATCAGAGATATAGGTATGCAGTATGGAGACCATAATTTCAGAAAAACGACATCACTAGTTTCATCATTATGCTTCAGAAAGCATAAAAAGCACAAAACTGGACATGGTGTGGGAAATTTTTGCCTTCCTGTCATTTTTTTTTTGGCTCATCATTAGAAAGCTCCAGTGATTTGGTGGGTGTCATGTCACAAGGGCAGCTGACAAAGAGAAAGCTTGCAGAGTCATGGGGTTAAATTTGAAAGAACAAATCATGAGACTTAAGAGATACATTAGCATTCTGACACTGCCCCACTTCTGCACAGAATAAAAGATGTATTTGAGAGTCTAAGAATGCTACACATTCTTGAGCTGCTGTAAGGGTTTCTGCCTTCTTAGTGGATATTTGGTTTACTTAAAGCCCATCAGAACAAATAAAGAAACTGAGTATTTGAATACTGTGTAGAATACTGTCATATATAATCAGATCATTCTATTGTCATGTCATCTGTGAAGGAATATTGCAAAACATTCAAAGATGTCAGTGCTGCAAAGAAAGCTTTCCATTTCTGCTGTTGTGCTTGTATGTTTTGCTCTGCTGAGTGGAAACCTGTTAATAGCCATTTTCCAAATTAATATTGCCAATATTGCGGTTCATGTTTAAGCAAATGACTAAATACTGTTTGCTTATAAGAAAGCAGTGGGCAATGACAGTATTCTGTTTTACACAACTGTAAATACCCCACACTACTGAAATATTGTATTATGTAAAAGCAAATGACAGGAGAAATTTAAATTTAAAAGGTGTCATTAAAGCTGTTATAGGATTTCTCAATATTTATGTTGAACTTCCTGTGTATGAAGTACTGTACTGGGGGAGGGGCACTGCAGAAATAATTCAGGCTACTGGATGAAAACAAGTAATGTTGCTGAACCCTAAGAAATTTTACTGTCTTCAGAAACCTGACTTTTTTTTTCAGCTCACTTCCCTTCTAACAAACAAAAAGCTACATTAGAGACTCACACTAGGCTTTATAGTTTTAGCCCACCTACAAGCTACACATCAATTCAAGACTAATTGTGCATAAAATTTAAATTCTGCTGCACTGCTAGATAAAAACGCAAAATGCTCCAGTGGCATAATGACTAGTGCTGAGCTCAGTCCAGTAAGGTTGCCCCAAGGCAAGCCATATGAATGCAATTATCACTTACATACTTAAACTGCTTTCTTTCACAACATTACTTTTGTTATGCAAATGTACTAATCTAATTATAATCTGCAAGACATCTAGAAGATTAAACCAGTACTCAAATCTTACCTTCACAAAGTGTAATTTAAGATATTTAAAAACTCAGTCTTGGAGGAATGATTCTAATGTAAGAAACATATTGCCGTCTAATTATAAAATACAGATATTAGAAGGAAGGGAAAAAACCAAAACACATTGATTCAATATGCTCTCTTGCTCTTTCTCTTTTTCTTTCCTTTCTAGAGCAAGAGGAGTTTACTGTCCAGATGAAGGTAATGTGGAAATGGGACTGTGAACTAGGAGAAGTCCATGTTTCAATAAGGGAAGCAGAAATGCTGAATATTAATTGCCCTGCAACCTGTGTAATTATTTTGATGACTGTTGTAGTTGCATTCTGATTAGGCTGCATTTATACTCACTCTACACAACAGTGACTGACAATGGAAAGAGCTGAAACAATGAGTGAGCCAGACTGACTGTGTCAAGTGAGAAGTAAGAGCAGAGTAAAAAGTCAGGGCAAAAAAGTGCTGGGATAAAAGGATAAAAGGAGAAGTGCCACTCCAGTGGGATTTGGAATGGAAAAGACTACTGCTTTGATCAGGCATCCCTCTGTAGGATCCCATGATTTCTTATGATCCATCTGGGGAGAAGGTTTTTTTCCTTCAGCAGTACCAAGTCCTTTTGACTGGGGAAGAGGCATCACAGAAAAGAACTGCTACCCTGATAATCCCTAATGAATATCAACAATTTCTGATGAACCCATGCAAAATGCACTCTAATTTCCTTCCTGGCTGTTACTTTGGGTTCTCTTGTGAGGAACTGTTATAGAAGTGTGAGGAAGTAGCATGCCTGCATTAGCAAGCTGTGATACTAGTCTTGTGTTTGAGCTGAAATACTGAGGAATTAATTTTTCAATAATGAATAATAGTGAGAATATAGTGAAAAAAAAAATCAGACTAATCTTCAGGAAGATCTATGGCAATTCCAGGAAGAACACCAATTTACAAAGTGGTGTGGCTCTCATCCAAGAAAACATCTTTTTTCTGCAAAGAATTTGTTCTGAACATTTTCTGAATTTTAAAGAGGTCTCCAAACCTCTCTGAAGCCAAAAGGATTAGGATTGGCAGATTTAAAATGTCTTCTCCCTATTTTCTTTATTCTCCAACAAGGTTGGAACTTTGGTTCTGTTATGCCACTGGTCTGAATATGTATGGTACAAACAAGGCTGTGCTAGAAACTATAGCTATATGTGTCTCCTGTGAAGTGCTTGTTTTGGTGAGGCTCTGCTGAGAATCCCAATAAATTGTATGGTTCAACTATTTACAAAGATTTCACAAGATTACAGAAAGAGGATAGATTTTGGATAGCTGAAATGCAGAAAATTTTTCGAGCAACAGGTTGTTCAGAGACATGGTGTATGTCTCATCTCTGGAAATACTCAACTTCAGGGTGGATGAGGTTCTGAGTAATCTAATTTAGTTGAAGATGCCCCTCCACACAGCAGGAGGAGTTGGACTAGATCATAGAATCATAGAACCTTAGAATGGTTTGGGTTGGAAGGGACCTTAAAGATCATCGAGTTCCAACCCCCCTGACATAGGCAGGGACACCTCCCACTAGATCAGGCTGCTCAGTGCCTTGTCCAGCCTAGTCTTGAACACCCCCAGAGAGGGGGCATTCACAACCTCTCTGGGCAACCTGTTCCAGTGTTTCACCACCCTCACCTTTAAAGGTCCTATCCAAGCCAAATTACTGTCTGATTCCATGATTCTAAGATAGCTCTTTCTCATCTGTGTTTAAAGTCACATGCTGTGTTAAAATATATGTGAACATGAGCTCTTAGCTCCAGTGAAATGCACTTTCATGGGTACTTGAAGACATAGGGATAAAGAAAAATCCTGGAAAGAGCAATTTCTGCTTTGTAAGCAGCAGCTATAGCAGGAACACTGAAAATCCATATCTATATAGTGTCCCTAGTTTAAAAGACATATTAAGAAGCTGAAGAGGGTAGAGAGAAGATCTGCCACAATGATTGAGGTCTGAAGATATTTTTTTACAGTGGTAAAGAGCTTAATCTCTTAGACTTGTTGAAAAAGAACATTGACAACAGACTTCATTATAAAGGATGAGTACCTTAATGTAAAAAATGGCCACAACCAGTGGATAAACCATAATATGATCTATTGGAGAAATACTTAATGAGGATTCTTAGTAGAAACTGAGGCTAGCCAAATGCAAATTATGATGAACCAACAAAGCAGAGTTCCTTTTGTGAGAAGGAGGCTGATTAACCTCCTGAAATTAACTACCAAGAAAACTGGCTTTGTAACTTTCCAATGCAAATCCAGTGCCTTTCTGAAAGCTGTATTTTGCCAAATATATATGCTTTGCCAGAGCACATGGTTTCAGAAGTGATATGCACACAACCACAGACAATCTGTAATAACACAGGAGATCAGAAGAAATTAATTATTTGTGCACCCTGAACTTGAAAAATACTGATCTTTGTGGCTATAGTTCATATTTTGATTCAGAAGCTGATGGAAAAGATGACTCCCTGGCATGGAAACTGTAGTGACTCAGCTATGTAAGAGGGAGAAAAGATGCTAGAAGTCCATTAAACATGGCTCTGAGGGCAATGGGAACATTCAATTGGCATTTCTAAACATATTGCATGACTCATCATTACAAACTTCAGGAAGACAAGGATGTTACTAATTGCTTTAAGACCCCATTAACCCTTAGGGTAGATGAAAAGTGTCCAAGTCAACAGCAAACATTTTCCTCCTTTGCCCATCTTTTGGTCCTAAAATCTACTTGGAAATTCATATTTTACACAACTAATAACAAACAAATCAGGGAAATAGACAGGAGATTTCAATGAAATGTATTTATATACTCCTGGAGTTTTGAAATCAAAAGCAAATGTAAAATAAAACCATTTGCTGGACTCCCTCCATCCCACAAATAACTAACTAAAGAAAGAAATTTGTAAAGATAAACTGATATCTGCCTTTAGTCTTTAAAAATCAGTCTTTCCAAACTTTCCAGAACACAGGCTAATTTAGTTTTGACTGTCAAGATTCTTTTAACTTAAAACTGTAACATGAATGCATTAATTGAAAGTAGGAAATATGATTTTATGGACCATCTGAGGACCATTATCTAGGTTGGCCACAACCTCCCTGTGTATAGATTAAGAATCACTGACTAGATAAGATTCCCTTAGGATCTACAGCCTCAGAATGAAGGACACTCCCCAGGTGAAAAAAATAGTTGTTTGAACCTATTGGTGCAATTTTCACTTTCCACGAGGAATGAAGTAAAGCAATTATCCATCCTTTGCACTGTAAATACTGTAGCGTTCAAACTAGGGGAAAAAAAAGGCCCCATCACACACAGATTGCTCTGGTAAGCACAGACAAAATGATACTACTTATTATATAAGTATATATGGCATCTGCCACAATGACAGATGCTCTCCCCAAACTCTCTCTCCAAGGAGAGAAGGGAGTGAGAGGGAGAGGGAGAAAGAGAAGATTTTCTACCACAGCAGCATAAGAAGAAAAAAAAATGGGGTTTGATATACCTTGATGATTGTATATCTTTTCGCTAGTGTGACACAAATAGAAATTATTTGTAATTCAAACAATAGAAAACATTTTTGATTGCCTAAAGGTTGACAAAACACACTACTGTGTTACATGTTAATTTGTGGAACTGAAAAGTAGTTAAAATACTGCAAAAATGAAGAAATATTAATCTTAAATAGACCACCATGAGCTAAATTATGTTGGAGATACAGAAGGGGAGAAATGCCAATTTTTGGTCTTTAACCAATCTAATTAAGCAACCAAAATGTATTCTGAAACATTTCTCATTTAGACGTGTTTGTGAAAGGCCATGCTTTGAAAATAGTCCTATGGACTCTTAACAAAGCTACTGGTCACCTTGTTACGCAGGGCCAAAAAAATTTTATTAATGGGATAGCAAATTACTAGCAAAGTCTGGCTTTATAGAAATGCTTATTTAGCTTTATAAATAGATAGCATTAACTTTAGTTGCTCATTTTTACTTGAGTTTGCTTGTGACATTCTGTATTAATCTTAGGGTTCCTAATAGGAGTTTAATCTTATGAAAATAGTAAGTATGACTTGAATTACTTTTTACCAGCTTTAGGATAATCTGATTCATCTGATGGTAAGCAGTCAGGTTTACCAACAATTGAACTTTTTGTCATAGTTGCTCCTGAACCCTAGCATAGCCAACCAGCCAGGGGATATTTTGTTAGTACAGCTAATATAGCACCTCTAAAGTCTGACATACAAATAAAATTAATATGCATATACAGATATCTATGAAGACTATCAAACAAGAGAAAGAATAAAAAAGTAAGAACATGTGGGTAAACTTGTGAGTCTAAATCACAAAGTATGATGCATAAATATCCACGTAAACTATTGTGAAAAACATAAAGTAAACAAAATTCAGTCCATTTAAAACTCTTGTTACTACTTTCCTCTTTTAATAAATTAAATTAAAACTTTAAAATACTTTTCAAATCTCATTTACCATTTTTAGTCAGACTTAAGATTCAATTTTTTAATGTATTTGTAGTAAAGCAAATGGGACCCATAAAGAACCATTGTATCAAAACTTAATTCTCATGTTCCAAAATGTCAGTATGTGAAATGAACGATGAAGAAAGATAAAAAGCAAGAAAGATCAAGTACTAAAGATTTTTTTTCATTCATTTAATCTGAGAAAATTTGATGAAGCATCCAGAGCAGCTTTCATGCATATGCAATACAATTCTTGGTTATTCATGAACTGTTTACTTCTGACTGTCTTCAATCCTGGACCAATTTCTCCCTTGTTTGCACAGTGCATAAGGGCCAACCTTCTGGCTGCTTCGATGTTGCAGTTTGTACTGCAGTGACGATGTCTAAAAATGCACTTCTCAAAACATTTGTTAAAAATTAATGAAAACTAACCAGAACCAGGGCTCTATATTGTAAAGCCTACAACAATGCAACCTCTCAGTGATTCAGAAAACAAGGTACAAGACATAGTTTTTGAGTTTGTCATAGACAACTTTGGGAGGAACATACTGAATTTGGTTGGAGAAAAACTAATTTTAATCAAACATTTACTCTTAATTTCGGCAATGCTCTTGTGTACTGCTGCATGAGCTGGAAAGTCATTTACTTTCCCATCAATTACTGTAACACCTGCACAGACACTCAAAGCTAATGGTACATCCATACATTATTACCCTAATACTTCAGTAAGTCTATTTGGCAGAAAGCCAAAAAGCTTCACAAATGAAAAATAAACTTGAATAAATGGCATCATGCCTTCACCAAGACAGACAGCCCTAAAGTTTTCTAGACACAATCTAGGTTATATTAAACTCTGTTTTCTACAATTCTAAACTTGCTAGAAAAGTAACATATGGTCCAAAGGGGCTAATTTCTCTTGCGCATTATCCCAATTCTGCTGCTTAGTGTAGATGCTGCAATGGTGAGGACAATTTCCACAGAGGGAAGTTATGTCAAATCTCAATCTGTTACAGTACATTAAGTCTGGTAGGTTTAATGCTGAGTTCTGTAGACACTAGCACAATTTTCTTTAGCTTGATATTTAATAGGACATAAAACTATTAATATTTTGGCTTGATGAAATTGCCTTTTGCATTCAGCAGCAGACAGTTATGAAAAGTAACAGTGGTACATTAGTTACAGTAATTTAGTTTTGGAACACAAGCAGAAACAAATAAAATCCATTAAGAGAGCCAATAGCTATAGCCAAAGCTAAGGGCTAAATGCAATTTATTAAAAAGGATCTTAAAATGTCCTCAAAAGAAAGAAAATTTAAAGCGATCTTAAGAGTAACTGAAATTATATGGTCTTTCCAATACTTTACTAATGTTTTTCACTTTAAAACATTTAGCCGTATATACAAGTAGGGTAATGCACAAGTTCCTTGGTTTCATACAGAAAATGTTTAAAAGACTTTTGCTGACAGACATCAAATATCACAAATAAACAACCTCAAAAAAATTAAAACCCTAAGTCTGTATCCACCTCCAGGTCCTCTTGTGCTTTCAGTGGTGGGATAGCCATTGATGTAACATTTTTAAAAAGCAATGTTCTGGTGTAAATATGCATGATTAACAGTACCATTCTCTTTTTCTTGTTCAGCCCTTGAATCTGATCTTATGAAGATCTTTAATTTTTTTTCTGAAATTAGATACTTCAAATAACATGGCTACTTTAGCCAGGGGAAAATGTTCAGGACACTAGCGTGAAAATATTAAGGAGTTTGAAGATCTCCATAAGGAAAAAAAGAGGGATTCGAGAAGGGGAAGCAAAGACTGCTCACGGGTTAATACTCATGACAGTTTAAAGCAGAATGAGAAAACTTTATTTATATAAGCATGCTACATAATGAATTGTTATCTCATGCAAACATAGCATGATAGGTGCCTGGGAAACGAACTCAGGAACATTACATATGTATTATTACTGGTAAGAGATTGGGCTCTGATTTCCACACATTATCCAGAATTGACTCAAGACACTATGGGTTACAGAAAGCACTCTAATGACATGATGTGAGTAGCTGGTGGAACCAAGCTCATTAGCAAAACCAGCCATCACAATTTATGTGCCATTTATGCTATTGCTTCTAGGCTGTGGGCGGAGAACAGCAAAGGATTTACTCTCTTAAGGGAAATAAAGAACAATAAGGTTTTTTATTGCTTTATTTTCATACCTTCAGTAAAAAAATAAAAATTAGTATGACTAGAAGTAGGCTCTACTTCTCACAGGTATTAACCTCCATTAATCAGAGAAAAACCCAGTTCCCTCCTCTTAATTGCTGTATAGTTGAAAATGTCTGTGTGGGCTAGCCACCACAAAGAGGACAAGGCACAGTAAGCTATAACATGAAGCTGCAGCAGATCTGTAAATACTCTAAGTCCATTTGAGCAGCCAAATAGCTTATTCTATTGGAAACCTGCAGTAATGATTTTCATTCAAATATGGTCATATAGTATGGGTCTCCTCAAGAAAAGCTGACAAGAGACATACAGACAGATAGATGTCACAATCATAATCATCTAGGTTGGATGGGACCTTTCATCAAGTACAGCCATCACAGCCCAACTCAGAAAACTTGTACCCAGGCAGGGACTTGAACTACACATTTAGGTCAGAGAGGTAATTGCCTCCTCTGCCTGCTCTTACCCTATAGTAAGGGTAGCATAAATGCATTCCTACGAAAATTCATCATTACCAGCCCCGAACATTCCCCATGACACACAGTTAGCATATATTTTCTGCTCTGCAGCAGTCTTCCATCTTGATGGTGAGTGTGGTACTGAAAGCACACATCAGCGGGATTCAAACAGCAAGCTTTTCAACTTGTAATGACCTAAGGAAAAACTGAAGAGAAACACATTTTTTATATCTGATACCCATCTCCTCAACAGTACAAAATTGTCTCTTTGAGTTAGTCTGTTGCTCTGAAAGAAACAGAAGTTTCTCCAAGAGCAGAAGCTGAACGTAATAGCACAACTTACGACAATAATAATATTCTTTTAGACATAATACAAAGAGTGAAGCCTGTCATCTTCACACACTATCTCATAATTTAGAACTCTGCCCTTTACAGAAGATATTTACCCTTTAAATGACCATAGCAAGACACAGGCAAAGAGCAGAAGGGAAATCACTATCTTTTAAAATAATATATTGATGCTTGACACTAAACTAAAAAAAGTGCATAGTTTTATGATGCTGCAGAAAAACACTGCAGAAGTTTTGAACAGTCTAAAGTTTTTAACTCCTACTACATGATGATACCACATTTTTGGTTCACTGATTTAACACTCAATGAAAACCTTTGTATCTATGTTCAAATGCAGATTTTCAATCACTTGCTTCCAGACTAGGTGATGCTTATGAAGTACCTTAATTTAGAAAAAGTTAGAAGGTATAAAAAAAGCAAAAGAAACTGACAAAAACCAACACCCACATACAAACCCCCCATCTTCAATATTCAGACAATTCTAATTTCATTTGACTAGACACTTCAATGGTGGAGGTGAAAAGAAGTTAAAATAGATTTCCTTACGAGGGTGTCCTAAGCTGCAGATAGATGGAAATATGTGTCCCAGTCATAGTTGAAATTGTTGAAAAAGAAGCACTGCCATAGGCTTGCTCTTATGTTCTGACATGCTTTTCCTTACCGTCCTCTAAAACAAAAATATGCCCACTTGTATAGCAGAGTCAGAGATTTTGGGTTGACTCAGTATATTGACAGACTGAAAAAGAAATAGAGAGCCACTACCTTCATTATTTCCACTGCACAGGTTAAGAGAACAGAGAAACCTTGTGCCTTCTGTCACTTGAAAGGGAAGTTTATTAAGCGAGCATATTTTTGCAGGTGAACCTCAAAAGAACTACAAAGAATTAGTGATACTAATCCAGTTAAGGAGAATTTCTAGTTGTAAAAAAGATGCTCTTCAGGTTCAAAGTATTCTGAAAATCCTGAATCATACTATTAAATTTTCTGATGTTCAGAGAGTAAAGGGACCTGCTCATTTGAATAAATGAGCTCTTCAGTTCAAAGGTGGACACAGATTTTATTTTAGTAGTATTGAGGATGCTAGCACTAAATAAAGGTAAGGTGAAAGGTTCCGCACTAAATAATTAGGCAACACTTGGCAGTACTGTGGGCTTAGAAGAACTTAAACAGAGAAGGAGAACACTGAGATGAATGGAGCAATTCACAGCTGCCGTGGTCTTGACTCAAACATTATTTATCTCCACTAGGTGTTTCCAGCTAAGAATATTGAGGTATGATTAAGAGCCTACTTCACACCTTCTGACACATTCTATGCTGCAGACACAAATTCCAGAACACCAGATACTGAACCTCTTACTTCTTGTCTACAGCTGACGTGTGTGCTTACCAAAGTTCTATGTGCCTTTGCAAGCTTACTAGAGATATGAGATAGTTAAGAATCTTGGGCAAATATTTTTCTGTTTTAAAAGAGCTTGAAACCACGGAGAGATGTGTCTTGTGGGGTTCTTCTCCCAGTCTCCATAAACCTACAGGGACAACTATAATTTCTATTTCCCTTTACTCCACTACAACTTTTCCTTATTTCTTTACTCTGTTTGCAGATACACAGCCAGCAGAGTTCCTGCCCCTTTGGCAGGTAACAACATAAAAAATGAGGAAAAGCTGGGCTGAAGTAAAGATGAAGAAGCCAGGCAAATAGAAATGAGAATGTTAGTATCAGAGGGAGATGCGACTGGTAAAATCTGGTAAAGCTTTTTATAAGGAAAACAACAGCATCTACAAACCCAGATGTGAAGTTATAGAGGTCAATGTCTGCAGCATGACCTTTCACATCTGCTTGTTCAGAGAAATGGCAAATGAAAAGGTTCACTTAAAAGAAACCAAGTTCCAAACTGTCAGTAAGGACAAAAAAGATCAGAGAGAAAGGATCCCATCCCCTGTTATTTCTCTGGTACAGAAAAAAAAATAATAGGAAGGTCTTACCAGCCTTTCCAAAACAAAACTCAGAGAATCAGATAAATGATTACCAAATTTGCAAGCAACAACTGTCATAAGAACAGAATCAAAGCAAGTAAATGTAGCAGTGCTAAAAATCAAGTAAAAGACTAGAAAAATAGAAAGGCTATTTTTGTTGTTTGCCTTGCTCATTCCAGCGCTAAAGAAAAAATATCTCATGGACTTTCCAATGTACCAATGTAGTAACTGTTACTGTAAATGAGTGAAATCACCCTGCTTGTTCATATATTAACTGTAGCACTGTTAATCAAAAGATGAATTATGCCAGTTAAATTAACTAGTTCATATATTGGTACTAAGAAGTAAATTCTAAGGGAATGCCATGGTTTAAATTTAAAATTTTATGCAGATTACCAATCATTTGGACTACACAGGGATTCCTCTTAATCATAGTAACACAATAATATTTAATAAATTAGACTGCATTACATGTTTTGAGTACAATTATGTTCTGCAGATGACTAGCTATCATTATGTCACTGTATGGAAGTTCATATGAGATCAAAAAATCATTGTTACTGAAATGGAATGGGTTTAATGCACGTGAAAGAGAACAGAACTGTTGAGTGAACAGTCTGAAGAATTTTCCATTATAAACAATTACAAAAGGCCCATGCTGATAATTGAACTAAAAAGTCACCTAAGTTCCACTTGAATATGCTAATACTAAACACGAGAAAACAAGGAAGAGCTGAGAAACTCCGGAGATCTACGTAAGTTTTTGGGTTGTTGCAAATGGCAATGATCTATTTTTCCATATTAGGAAGGGTTATCATTTTACTATCAATGAGTAAGTATTTAAATGCATAGTGAATGTAACTAACTTTTTCTTCCTCTGCTTAGTGGAAATCAAAATCCATCTCCTGACAATGAAACAACTACCACTTGACTTACCTTTGCCCTTAGGATTCATTTTGAGTCATAACTTCCATTTACCCCTCACAAAGACCCATAAACAACAGTCATGTTTTCCCCCAGTCTGCGGACACATCAGTGCACTAGTCCTGAAACACTATCTAGAATATAACACTGAAATTAGGTGTATTTTGTCCTTCAAGAGGTACCCGTAGTGCTTATCACAACAGAACACACCTTACATCAGTCTCCTTTAGTTTATCTCCTCTCTCACCGATGGGAAGCATAGAAATTTAAATAGAATTAGGATGGCAAGATGAAGGCATACACCATGTTTTGTGATTTTACAATTTAAGCTTGCATCACTGAACCTAATACCTTCTTTACTGTGTGTAATAAGCTCTTGATTTCTAGTTCAGATCACATGTTCATAAGAACTCAAGGAAGCAGTGGTGACATCAATTCACAGCTGCTTATTCCAGCAATACCCAAACCTCTTACCCTAAGAAAAGATTTCAGCAAGGCAATTGTAAACCACAGCTCCGGGCTGCTTGTGGGCAAGGCTGAGGTGGGAACCGGAATTCCTGTGTCCTTGACAGGATTAACCCCATCCCTGCCAGAACCAGAACACTTTTACTTAGGGAACAAAAACTATTCTCCACAGGTTGTTGGCATGAACATTTGATGAATGTTTAAGTAAATCAGGCCACGTCTGTTCAGAGAAGCATAAGAACTGCTTTACCAATTAAAAGCAGTATATGTGCTTTCACAACAGCATGACTTACAAGTTGACAGCAAGAAGGACTATTGAAAAAAAATAACCCAAGAGATTCAGTTTAACAATGCTCCCCCATCTTTACACATTCTTTCCATTAATATAGATGAGGTCTAAGGTTATGAAAGATAAGAAGAAGTAAAATTTAGCTGTGTTTGGGTAATATGTTCTGGAAAAGACTTAAAAGAAATAAAACCACTCCTCTGACTTTCAGATGACCACCAGGTGACTAGATGTACTATGTGAGGTCTTGTCATGTAGAATCTCTTCTAATAATGAGATCAGTTTGATAGCTGGTTAGTCCAAAAGCTATACAGAAAAGTTATTCTGAGCAATAGATGGGGGAAAGTAGACATATATGTTACTCAGAAAGTCCTCTTAATTTTTCTCCAAGGATATCCCAGTTCCCTTCCTCAGTCAAGTGCTAAAGCAAGGCAATCCACTTGCATGAGGCTAAGACTAATATTTTTAAAGTTAGAAGCCTATACATAAGCAACATTACACACTAAATGGACTGAGTTTCTCATCCTTCATGGAGAGGTCTAACAATTCAATAAACAAGTGAAAACTAAAATATTGTAAATCATTTTGACAAACATTTTGATGCAGGACACAAACACTGCATATTTTTTATTATCTGTAATTATCTGTAATAGCGTTTTGAAGAATAGTCCATGAGAACACGATAGTCTTAAAGAACACATCTCTCCTGCCTATTATTAAATACTTGAAATCACAATTATGTTCTTATGACATCATAAGAATTTCCATAGCAACCAATTACATCAATTTCATTTCATGAACACGGTAACTTAAAATTAAAAAAAATTAATGTAAATAACCACATAATTAAAAGAAAGAGAAACAGAGCTATAGAAAATATGCATTTGTATGACTCAGCAAATATAATGAATGTTTTTCTGTGTCTCCCATGAAATTATAACACAATTAGAAATTAATAGACTTTCTGTATTATAAATGGATATGCATATTGGGATAAAGGCTCCTTTCATTCCAGCTCCATTTTTTCCTAATCAATTGCTGTGCCACACTTTTTCAAATTTAATGGGAAAGAAAGCAACAAACTGCACTATTTTGATATTTCAAGAGAAAAAGGTGGATTAAAAATAAGTAGGAAAGACCTGGACAATATTTCTTGTACTGTTCTTCACTCATCATGAAAAATACCTTGTGCACATGTATTTTGCTAAAGTATTATTTGGAGCACAGTTCACACTGCAAGTACCTCAGGGACAGGTTTGTTAGGTTACATTTCTGTCCCTCTGTTGACTTAACATGTTATCTGAGACATCTGACTCAATTTTTTCTTCTTTTACTGTGCTTTAAAAAATTACAAAGTCTAACAACCTAACAACAGTGCAGGCCTCCACATAGACATGCAAGTATGGCATCTTTGTCCTTCACTGAACTAAATTATCTCACTGATGCATCTGTAAAATACATATTTTTAAAAATAAGTCCCTTGCATAAGAAACAATAGCTTTGAAAATGTTCTACATTTAGTTCTAAAGCATAATTCTCTCTGCTCAACCTTGGCCCTATTACTCAAAACACTGTAAATTGACCCAACTCTCCTGCATTCCTCTAAATCCTAGTTATTCCAGACTTGATCACCTTATCTTTTGTTGTATGAATTACTTCTTCTTTGATAGATTCTACTATCTTTCAACCCTTCTCAAATTCTCAAGACTCTTTTAAACAAGCTCTCTAATCCTGTATGGACATATATTATAGGCTGATTTAATTTTCACCATACATTGTAAGTAGAAAAAATTATGATGCTAACTAATGTGAAGTGCTTTAATATTCTTCTATTTTTTGGGAGCACTCAGGATACTGCTTCCCTAACTGATGTGCTGCTTCTGATACCATTCCCACATTTCCCCTCTGATAGGTAGCAGTAACTCCACACATGGAGTTTCTCTTAGAGGTCTTTAAAGATACATGAGTGACATACTCAGGAAGCGATCTAGGCTTCTTAGACCTTCCTTCAAAGACACCTAAATAGCTCAGCTACAAAACAAATGCAACTATAAAGACATTATTTAAAGACAAACTATTATCATCTTAGAAAATCCACTGTTCCTAGCTCTTTCCGAGCGTACTTACTGAATGAAAATTTACAATTATTTAGACTATTGTAACTAAAATTCAGCTTCTAAAGGACTACGGAAATTCTTGCAATATCCCCCCTAGTAGCATTTTCTGTTTTAAACATCTGCTAAACATCAGTAGCATTAACTTAATGGGATAATCTGGCTGGGCTCTTCTGAATTGTATTGAACAAATTAGCATTGTGGACTTCTAACAGAGACTGAATAGAGCTGATTAGAAACCTCACATTAAAGCAACAAGCACATCTGTAATGGAGCAGAGACTCCATCCAGAGGGACCTTGACAGGCTTGAGAGGTGGGCCCATGCCAACCTCATGAAGTTCAACAAGGCCAAGTACAAGGTCTTGCACTTGGGTTGGCGCAATCCCAACCACAAATACAGGCTGAGTGGAGAGTGGCTTGAGTGCAGCTCTGAAGAGAAAGACTTCGGTGTGTCAGTGGATGACAAACTCAACATGAGCCAGCAGTGTGCACTCACAGCCAAGAAGACCAACCAAATCCTGGGTTGCATCAAGAGGACTGTGACCAGCAGGTCCAGAGAGGTGATTTTGCTCCTCTACTTGGCACTGGTGAGACCCCATCTAGAGTATTGTGTCCAGTTCTGGAGTCCTCAACACAAGAAGGACATTGAGCTATTGGAGTGGGTCCAGAGGAGGGCCACGAAGATGGTTAAAGGGCTGGAGCAACTGCCCTATGAGGACAGGCTGAAGGAGTTGGGGTNGTGAAGCACTGGAACAAGTTGCCCAGAGAGGTTGTGGACGCCCCCTCTCTGGAGGTGTTCAAGACCAGGCTGGAGATGGCACTGAGCAGCCTGATCTAGTGGGAGATGTCTCTGCCTATGGCAGGGGGGTTGGAACTTGATGATCTTTAAGGTCCCTTCCAACCCAAACTATTCTATGATTCTATGATTCTATGATAAGGTGTGCTCTGTTTTCATAACTTTAGTTGTTTACCACCCTGTTCTCAGGCTCAAGGAGAGAGCAAGGTCACTCTGTGGCCTGCAGCAAAGGTTTTACTACTTATGCTTATACTTCATTGGGTGCTCAAATTGCTGGGTTGCTCAGGATGTATCCTTTGCTTACCAGCCATCCTTCCACAATAATCCTGAGGTATGCATTATTTCCCATGTACCGGTAGATATATGCTGCTACATCCCTTGTCTCCTTAAATGCTACTGTAACTGCTGATTTTACAGTCTCTGAGTCCTCTTTTCTCATAATTTCCTTTCCTTTCAGATTTCTTATGTAGTTTTTTTTCCCTCTTTTTAATCCACTTGCATTCAAAACCAGTTCTAAAATGCTAGAACAGATAGGCTATGCTTTTCCCATCTACTGTTTGGTCTTATCTATTTTCCCATCTGCCTTCCTCCCTCAACTAGGGTCTGTTTTAATCAGAACAACAGGTTCCAGTTTTCACCAGCTATTGCACGGTATTACAATAAATATCACTAATTACAATACTGTAAAGGAAGGCATTTTCATTAAAAAATGTTAAGAGAGTATGGTGCAGAACACAATTGAATGGTAAGCCACTCACTGAGTGTACTGGACAGTCATGGCTCAGCACTGTAAGGCAGTCAAGGGCAGATAAGAAAATTTAAAAAGGAGAGAGAATGCTTTGCTGAAGGGCTGCTGGAAGACCTTCACAAAAGTTTGAGCTACTGCTGCTCCTGTCAGGTGTTTCACAAACAGGGTTGTGTCCAGTGTGTCCCCTGATACCTGGCAAGAAATAATGGAATGAAGAAGCACTGAAGGTATCAGGTCAGGAGGACAAAGTTCAAAACTGAGCAGAGGTATACAACTCTGCAACAATTATTTATGCATTTGAATGCCAGACAGCAATCCCGATGCTGACCTGTCAGGTTGTTGTTATTAATGCTACAGCTCACAACAGCACCTGACAGCTCCTGCAGATTCTGAAAATCTGAAATGCAACTTAGTATTTTTGGCTGCACTGATTTGAATCGGAGAAGTTTTGGTAATGTTTGATACATAAAAGTAAAATTCATCTAACAGAAAAATTTGCAGAGCATAGGGGTACTTAATCAGTGCACTGAACTCTTTAAATACGAATGTTTATATATGATTTTTCTCCAAGATTTTAGATCAGATTGTACACAGAATTAACAGCCTTTATGTCATGTTATCTTACACCAGTGTTTTATCTGGAAGAAAACAGCAACTGGCCGAGTATGAGACGTCTCCTAATAATTAATAGAGTATGATCATGAACAGGATCTGAAGTGTGGTTCCAGAATAAATGGGACTTCTTGAATTAAACTTAGTTGTACAAACTCATAACTTCGTGGCAGGTTTTGCTGGTGAATCATTGCTATTTTGTAGTTTTGCAATGACATTCTTTTTATCTTGATGATACTATTCTGAGTCTTTTACTTAAATTTACTATGTATAAATGTTGAAAGCATGTTACCCCCAAGAGCTTTGGGAAGTTCCATAATCTTAATCAATTTCATTACCATTAATAAATGTGAAATGGCTGAAATACATTTTCTATGATTAAACTGTCAAGGGCAAGAAAATGGAGAATGAACGTGGCTTTCTTTTATTCCTTAGAGTAAAATAGGAGGAAAAAAAAGAGTGAAGGAAAAATTAGTATCTTATGAAAAATGAGTGGTCTTTATATAATTAAAAAAAGTGAAAGTTCTCTCAAAACACCTGCTTTTCACCTTTGATGCTAAGGGAGTATGAAGTGACAGGCTCAGTTGTCAAGGGCTGCTTTTCTTGTCTTAGGTCTCAGCCAAAAGACAATTCTTCCTCTGGAAAGAGACTTTCAGATCCCTGGATTTAGTAACAAACAGCAACTTTAAAAAAACCTGTTTTTCAGTAGTCACCTTCAAATACTAACCTTTTCAAATATTAAATAAATAAAGAATTGTAGATGAATATGATTAAGTGGCAAAGTTAATTTTGAAATTCAGAGACAGGATTTCTGGTAACAGGTAGTTAGACATTTTTATACATGCATCTTCCCAAACATTATTAATTCCTCTGAGTTCAGCTCCTAGAAAATGCAAGTATTATGAGTAACGTTCATTAGTGTCAAAAAACAAGTGTACATTAAATATTCTTCCCATGCAGTATGTATAAGAATGGACTGACAGAATGTCAGAAGTAAATGGATTGAAAATGGATTGAAAACAACACTTTAGGGTTACCTAAAGGAGATGCAGCCCTTCAAATTGGAAGTATCACTAACTTCCAAGTTCTCTTAACCAAATTTTCCTAAGGCAAAGTACAGTAACACTAAGCCAATAAATGCAATTGGGGTTACTTGAGGTTATTTCCAAAATACCACCTCTGAGCTAAAGCTTAGGTAAGGTTGTTCTCAAAAAAAGCCTTCTTGAAGCCAACTCAGGCCTGCATGTTATGGAGCAAAAATTAGGAAAATGCTCAAAATCTGCAGATTTGGAAGACCAGTAGTCAGTCTTTGATTACCTGCTGGTTGTATTACACTCCATCAACAAGGAGAGAACCAGCAAGCACTTCTTAGAACAGGCAGCACAGGATACTATGGTGTACTGGTGCCTTATCTGCCTTTTGATCCTGGTCAATGTGTTCCAGTTCTTCTTTGTCACTGGAACCTTTCCACTGCCTGCCAGTGATACCTTTCTAAGAACTGGATCTGGTGTATGTATTTACTTATATTGTATCTATTTCATTATATCAGTCTTATTTTATCAATATTTTATTAGAGTAGTTTTGGGCTTTTTTTTAATTTGTAATTCTATCTCTCTTCTCCCTCTTCCTGAAATGAGAGCTTGGAGAGAGAGCATCTGTTGTCCTGCCATTGGCCAACTGGGCCGAAACCATGACTACTAGTTTAATGAAATATTAATATATTTTTTAAAAAAATAGAGACCATGTATACAAAGCTGTATTATTTGTGACACTGCAATTGTCTAGTGCCTCAGTTCCTAGGAGGAGCAAAGGAAAATAAACAGACAACCTACGTGCAATCACACAAGCAAGTATTTTCCCAGTATATCCATAAAAGTTAAATTATTACAGATTATGACTCACCTTTTCCAAATTATTACACAATGAGGCATATTTTTAGAAATTTCAGTAGCAAAAAGGAGTTCACTGAAGTAACTGAGATCTTAGCCTTTTCCAAAATCCTTATTAGAGCAATGAAAGAGTGATCCTTTCCCATAGGAAATTGTTGGCATTGATCATTGCTAATGCCTTATTTTGCCAAAAAACTTACATCAAGGCAAACCCCAACAAAATCCTGGCAAAAAATTAATGGTTAATGGTTAATGGAAAATTGAGTTAGAGTTTTTAAGACAGGAAAAAATATACCAGACCCCGTGTGCTAACTCCAAGGAGTGGGATGGACCTTACATGCCACTAAGTGCTGAGAAGATATTTGTCTCATGAAGATAAGCTTAAGTATCCTCTAGGCAAATTATTACACATTCCCTATAGGTGGAATTCCCAAAAAGTTAAAAATAAGGATGAAGAATATGTGCTGCATCATTTTTTTTATGTCAAGAAATTAATGTAGAAGGTTGTTAATGTGGCTGAAAATGGTGCAATGTATTTAGTTTCTGAAAACTAATTTCATAATGTCATAGATATCTGCATAAGCCATACATCAGAGATCTAAGGAAGGAGAGAAAGCAGGCTAAAAAACCACATCTGATTACAAACTCTAATGTTCCTGATTAAAAAAGAAAAAAAAGAAAATATGACTCAAAGAGTTTATCCATCAAAATCTGTGGTTACAAAATCATTACACTACTAGTTCAGCTTGCTAATCTTTTTGGCAATGGAAAGTTAACAAAAAAAGCAAGAGAAACTTGCATTTTAACAGTTTAAGCCCTTTTTCTGCTTATCAAGAAAAAAAATCCTCAAAAAATTTGACACAACAGCCTGAAGAACTTAATAGAACAGTCCGATTGCATATGATTAAGAAGAAATATATTGGAATGACATAAATACGCAGAATGTAGAAGTCCTTTTTATACTCAGCAATGCTGAGAAAAGCAAACGTGATTATTAGTGCCAATTATATGTTACTGGTCTGAAATGAAAGTGCCTGTCTAACAATATCACTTTTCAGCTGTTGAATAATAACCACAGGTTCTGACATCTATATGAATTAACATTGAA
Organism: Turnix velox; assembly: GCA_013400935.1. Lineage (NCBI taxonomy): Eukaryota > Metazoa > Chordata > Aves > Charadriiformes > Turnicidae > Turnix > Turnix velox. Next base: position 109,045 of record VZTY01015651.1, read on the forward strand.
TGTGCACCAGCACTTTCAAGGGTCTTCACTTTAAACCTTATTAAAAAACCCTGTCCTTTTAGCAATACAGCAGCTTTCTTGTGGTAGATTAAACAAAAGTCACAATTATTCATATGTCTCATTGCTAAGTTCAATAGGAGGAGCTAAATATTCAATACAGCATCTAATTGTGCACTGAGTCTATTTGGAGTTCAGTAATAAGTGGCTTCTCCAGGTGTCAGTCCTGGCTCCAGTCATGTTTAATATACTCATTTATGACCTGGATGAAGGCATAGAATGTGCCTTCAGCGAGTTTGCTGATGAAACAAAACACGGGGAGGATTGCTAACACACCAGAAGGCTGTGCTGCCATTCAGTGAGATAAGTTGGCTGGAATGTTGTCTGGGGAGAAACCTCATGAAATTGAACAAGGGTAAGTGCAGCATGCTACACATGAGAGAGCAGCTCTGTGGAAATAGACCTGAGAGTCCTGGTGGACAACAGCATGACCACGAGCCAGCAATGTGCCTATCTGTACCTAACTGTAACCTAAAGTTAAGACTTTCTGATTGGCAATCCAGATTTTAGTAAAGCTCTGCTGTTAGAATACAGTATTGGAATGCAAAGTAAGATTGCACAGGATCTATTATGTATATCTGAGACAATAATTTCTTGCACAAATATGTATCTGTATCTTTTTGTTTAAATACACAGTTGTATTTTTATACAGAGAATATAGAATGACATGGATTCCCTAATACCCAGTTCTTCTGTTGAAATGCAAAGCATATTTTAGCAACCCAATGGAAATTCATTTTAGAAAGATACATGTATAAGAAAATATCAGCCACAAAAAGAGGCAGGAAGTCATGAAGTTCTCATATTATGTAACAGGTTCTGTTTTGGTTAAGACTTTCCCAGCTACTGAGAACTCAGTACGGTGTGAAACTAAGGCTAAAACATCTGACTGCTGAGTGAATTTCTCAGTAGCTCAGACATAGGGACTAGAGGGTGAGGAATACCTTGGATCATTTAATATTACAGCATCATTCTCACAGAAATATTCCCCGCAGTTCAGTTGCCCAGTACAAAACTGTTACATTCTCATGCAGGACCTGATAATTCAACCCTTCCCTGTTCAGTGTAAAATGTCAATCACATCATTACTGCTGTAAGACATTTTTAATTGTGCATCAAACATCAAACTCACTAATGTTTTTATATTAACTGAAGGAGGGCAATGACAAGATTCAGTTCAGCAGCGAAGAGAAAGGAGCTGTGGACAATGCATGAATATAAACAGAATTATTGGACTTGAGGGAAAAACCTGTATGCTGAATAGCTACTGTGATTAGCCAAGCCATACATTTGCAAAAGATCTCTCTGCTCACACAATACATTAAATGGAATCTCTTAACAATGCCCCTTGTTAGTACTCTCTAGGATATAGACATGAAGAGAGGGATCATGGAAACATGCACTTTATCAAGTTACTGAAAAGAAAGTTATAACCTCAGAGATTTCAAGTAAGCCTGCTTCTCCCAGAACAAACAGAGTAAATTAACACCAAAATCCATAGATAATGTTGTCAACAAAAAAGTTGCATTTTGCTTTGCATCTTCACACAATAATTTATCTCAAAGTCTCTATAACAAAACAGGTAAGCCAAGAGACCTGAAAAGATTGATATCTCACAACTCATAGAATTTGACCATGGATAACTTTGCAAAAAAAACTTACATGGAAGATGAGGAATCTAACTAAAGACCTCAAAAACTAAAAAGACCTCAAAAACTAGAAGACCTCAAAAAAAAAAAAGTAGGGTAAAAATTAAAAAAACCCAAAAAAGTGGGTAGATGTTTAATTCCAGAATGCAGAAGTGAAACAGAATTCTAATAATACTTGGGTAAAGCAGTAAAAAAAAATTGCTCTGTAGCTCCAGTGAATAATCATGAATTACTTGTCACTTGAACAAGGATCTGGCATTGTCTTGAAAATATTACTTCCTGGAATTGTACTTGAGGTCATCCATTGAGCGTGTAGTCTGGTCCATATTGCTATGTGCACTAAAGAAGGAAGGAAGGGAACTGAAAGAAACATCTTCAAATCAAGAATTCATTCTGAAAACCCAAGAGGCATTTTATTTCTGGAATTGAATTTTGGTAGCTTTTAAATTATTCTTGAAGCAACAAGGATATAAAGGATAATCATAGACTGATAAAAGTAATCACATACAAAGTCCTTGAGAAAATACTGCTTGCCATGAAAAGACCTAAAGGAGTACCCTCACTTGGTAACAATCCTACTTTGTTCACAATATTAGATATGATAAAATGCAAAAGCTTGGTAATAATGAAAGAAGTGTACCAATCTCCTTTCTGGAGCAGTGGAACAATTGTCAAGGTCATCATCAGCGTGTTAGTTTTCTAATAAAAAGAATTAAAATTTTCAGTATCCAAAGCTGCTTTATACCCTCTCTTTTGCAACCACAAACATTTGCTTTGGAGCCCTTTCTTCTGAGAAATGAACACTCACAAGTTCTTTCATACTGGACACATAAGTGTGACTGACACTCCTGAGAGTGGTCACTGAAGAAGGGAATAAGGTTCACAATGTGGCAATGCCAGTAAAACCCAGAAACTTCCATTGATTTCACATTAAAAAAAATTAAATTTGGTTTGAAAATGTGGCACTCTGTTCACCACAGGTTATTGGTTAAGGTACACAGTGATTTTACTGAGGAAGGAAATAATAATTTGTGCTTATCTGATATGACTTCAGATGGTGTAATTAAGGACTGCAGTATTTCTGTATCCATTCCCAGTGAGCAGCAGCAACTAAAACAGTGCTGTGATTTAATCCCAGTTGGCCACTAGAACCATGCAGCCACTTACTCAGTCTTCTCAGCTACAACAAAGGGAAAAAAATGACAAAGGAAAAAAAAAGAAAAAAAAATCTTAGTTTCTATTTTCTTCTCAGGAGCTTCCAGGGGGAGGGCTATAAGAAATTTAATACCTTATCCTGGAATGTAGGACCTTCTTGCCACTTACCTAGACATTCTTAGCTTGTCTGTCTTCCCTGAAAACAGCATTATGTTGAATTAAACATGCTGGATCTAAAAGCCCTGCCATAAACATCCAAGAAAAGTGTACAAGCTGAATAATAGTAGAGATTCAAGACCTTGTATTATACAGAAAATCATTCAAGAGGAATACTCAAAGAGGAAACTAATCTATTTAAAAGTTCTAGGAATGACTAATAGGTCATTCATACATTTGCCACTGTATGAATTACTGTAGTTCCTACTGGTAATTAAAGTAGGCTTTCCCTTAAAAAAGAATCTGGAGGCTTTGAGGGCAGTGACAATGTAGTAGAGAACACCCTTTCTGCCCTGAGAGACAGTGCCATGAAGCCTGGAAGCTACAGTGCAACAGAATAGGGCTTCTCATCAGAATGAAAACTCACAGGACAATCTGAATAAAATGGGGTCATGATACTGAGCAAAAAGGTGTGCTCAGAAATTTGTCAGTAGTCCTGTAGAAGACAGGCCACTTCAATGATTATGATGATCTATGAGGAATACAGATTGGTCCTGAATGAAGCTATAAGAGGATTCCAACAATAATGAAAATTTGGAGGGCACTTTGCTTTAGGCAGGTGCAGAAGGTCTATTTCCCCTCAGTAGAGCATTGGAAGAAAGACAGGAAAAATGGTATACCTCGATTTTTAAAAACTTCAGAAGAACATGCAGAGGCAGAGCACAACCCTAGTAGCAATGGCTAAGTGTTACCATATGCACTTTTCAGGATGAGTAAGCACATGGGTAAACACTTTGAGAAGCTGTTACATCCTCTTTCAGCTTAGATGCATCATCTGAAAAGCACAACACTTGCTGATGTTGTTCTTCTGGGAGAAGGTATTTTGGAATTAGACCCTCCAAAAAAACTTTTTAAAAAATCAAGAGATGAGAAGACTGAAGAAAATAAATTATAAGAATTGTTAAATTTAGCACACAGGCCCCAAGATTATACCAACTTTTGGCAAAAACACCACAAAACAGCACAAAACCTCAGGACACAAGTAGCTACAGACCTTAATAATTTTCTTTGTAATAGTGAGAATACTGCAGATAGCTAATAGGCATCTGCTTCTATTTTCTATTGCTACTGCAAGGACCATTTTATCAAAAGGTTCTAAAAGTTTTATAATTCATCTGTTAGCAATGAAAATATTTTGAAAGAAAAGGAAATTAGCAGACTGAACAATGAAAGGCAAAAACACAGTGCGGGCAATTAACTTCCCCTCCAACCCCTGTCCCTTATGAACTAGCCACTTAAAATAGGGGAGGATGATACAAGAAATGGCAACAGCAAATCTATTTTTTCCCTTAAGTCAGTATAAATACTGAAATTTTTAAAACTTTTGAAATGCTGATGCAGACATGATTTTTATCATTTGCAGGAACAGCTATTAACTTGTAGATGAGAAGTTTGCTCAATGCTTTTAACCTTTCAACCTCAGTAAACAAGTTGGCTTTTATTACTTGAGTGTTAAGTACATCACGTGTCTTGCAAATTTTGTGCACTTTAATGTATTTTTTGTCTTGTGCTTGTGCTTTTAGTCTTTTACTATCTTTTTTTATTTTAAAAAAGAACAGCTAGCATGCAAACACAATCTAATTGAGCAATAAAGATTCTAATATTTTCATGCATCTAAGAAAATTAACATACTCTGAAGCTTACTGAAATAAAATTAATTCAATAACACTTTGCTTTTTCCTCTCATTGTTTATTTAAGCTTTTATTACCACCATCAGTGGTGCTCATGATTGGTGAAGAAGTGACAGTACAGAGGCAGTACAGAGGCCTTGAGTCCTCTGCATACTTACAAGCTAGGAATAGTTCAAGTGGAAGCAATGTAAAGTCATTTCACCAGTGCAGATCCACTTCACATCTGACCTAACAGTGCCATCTCTTCTAAAACAAAGTGGCCAGTCAGATTTCATGTGCACTCAATTTTCCCTCATGTGGACTTCCAACTGTGCCAAACTGTGCATGCTAGTTCTGTAACACAGATGTCTTCACAATGTACCAGCAACTGTACTCCAGACACTTCAGTAGGATCTGAATAACAGTTTCCAAACCTGCACAGTCAGGTACTGGGAAATGGTATTTCTAGTACCTTCTTGGAGAAAGAAGTGGTTGAGAAAATGTTCATGAAAAGATAACAGTAAGTATTTATGGAGCTGAACACTAAAGCACATCATGTAGTATCCTGATAATCAGAAATTTACCTGATGTATCAGTTTATTCACTAAGCTTAACTTTTACCAGATTCATGTTGAATGTTTATTAGGAACAGAAGTAGTTAAAGGGACAAAAAGAATAACAATTTTCTATACAAGGCACAGCTAGGTTACATGTAATTACAGCAAGATGTGAAAGATGGGGAAAAAGATCTCATAGTCAAGACACTGGGACATCTATTCCTTACCCTACTTCTGACTTGCTGAATGACCTTTCATTTTAGCTTTTTTGTATTTAAATCTCTGTAATTACAAATTGGTGGTGTCAGCATTTATAAGACACTTTAAAATTGACAACGTGCCATCCAAGTACCACACATACAGTTGCGCTATCAAACATGCTTGTTCAGCTACTTTAGCCATAAAAACTGGAAGTTGTTTTATTTTCTATGAAAAAAACCCTGACTCATCATTGCTACCAATTATTAATGGTATTTTCATTGAGTTCAGACTACTACGCTCAGCACAACATTCAACTACAGTCCAAGTAGTTCATACTGTATGAGAACTGAATAAAAAGACAGCCTATGTCCCATAGACTTGCAGTCTAATTTTAAACCCACAAACACAGACCCACAATAAAAAAAAAGAACAGTAAGAGAACAAACAAGGGAATGAACAGTGACAGAAAGACAAGTGGACCAGCAAAATAGCAAGTAATTTTATCCCATTTGCAAAACACTTCCATAGACTAGCTAAACAGAACTACAGGGTGTACTCTTTCAAGAACCAGCTCCAGTGTCATCCTCAATGCCAACTTTTTGGTTATAGCTGCTACTGCTGCTTCCTCCTCCTTTCCCTTTCTGACTGCTCAGAAAATTAAATTATTCACTTGCCATAACATCTTGCAACTTGTCAAGAATTCAATACATCAACAATTAGTGATGTGAAAGCAAGAGAAAATGAAAGTGTGATAAATTTCTTCTGCATATAAGAAGGTCTATATATTGATGAGATATATATCTGCAATATTGAAAGATCTGTTGCATTAATTTTTTTAAGAGGGCTGTTGATGAAAGACTGTATAAAGTGCCATAAAGAACTGAATTCTAGAACCTACCAAAACTAGTGGAGAAGCTCTATCTGATCAGGATCTTTAGCCATTACTAAGATGGAGGTCAGACCAGGGGCAAAACTTTGGTCACTAACACACCTGTGAGTTACATAAAGACATGCCTATCAACAAGAATAAGATATTGCCCTTTTCAAGTCCTCCAGATGAGACCTCCAATATTGAGATTTTGAGGTTCTTGCATCTCCATGGGGTTTATGAGACATGACGCTTTTGCTGGGTGTGAGTCAAATGGGTACAGGACTGCTATAGTCTGTCTGAGATCCTCTCCAGACATGTAATGCATAACTCAATCACCAAATGTAAACAAAATTCCTCCTAAAACTTGGTGTAACCTGGACTCCCTACTTGCTGAAAATAATGCTTTTCCTGTACTTTTGCTGTTGACTCCTCCTCAGAAGTCTATTCTGTCTATTCACTTGCCCATGGCACTGGGGCAAATATTTTCATATTTGCATGTACAGAAAAGATGTCACTTGCTGTGTAACACAAGTGTGTGCAACACACGATTTTCCTTGAACCTATTATTTTCTGTTCAGAGCATTACATCATCTTCTGACTCATCACATACAACTAATAACAGAAAGCATAAAGTAAAGCAAACTTCTCATCTTTTGATTCTTGAATCTCCTTTGTTGATGGGTAATCAATTTGCAAAATTTCAACCAACAAAATAAGAAGGTTGCATGGAATAAAAAAATATATCATTCTGCTTTTCTAAAATCTCCTTAGGAAGAAAACTGATCACAACTCAAAACCAGATAAAAAGACATTTAAAATAGATTCTATCTGCCTGCATCCATCATCCTTTCTCCTGTTTGTCAAGACCATATGGCCTTGGTTTAATTAATAATTATAAGTTAAATTCATCCTTTATTTAATCTCAATTTAATAAATTACCACTAAGCAGTTCGCCTGATAATTTATTAACATAAAATAATGGCTTTACAGGAGGTCATTTAGACTGTGGCATTATAAGTTTTTTTCTCAGTTAGTATCTATCTACTTCTCCATGAACTAGGGGGAATTTGCTTAACGTGTGTACAAGATGATCTTTTTCCAGAGATACGATTTTTGATGGCTTCATGAATAACTTACAACTCAGGAATGGGTACTTAGTATTATTACTGGTCATGCTGATATGTCCCTAACTGATTGTTAATCAGTTGGGGTTTTGCAGAATAGTAATATTAGATAAGAGCCCTAGAATTTCCCCTGTACACTTTTGGTGTTCCTGCTCATAATTGCTCATAATACAAGCACCACTGAACTGGTCTAGTAAAGAATTAGATAACTATAAAATGTCACTGTGCAGCTTGATATAAATCATTTTTGAAAAACAAGATGGAAACTTGTATTTGAGGTACAGAAAAGAAGGAGCTGGCTTTTTATTCGTTCATCTACTAGAAGTCCCGAACTGCTTGGGTAAATAGTGCACTGTAATATTAGCTAAACAATTCTTTTGCATCAGACTTCGGTTTGGATCCAGTTGTGGACTATTTGGAGTAATACTAGAGTAATGCTGCAATTCATATCCAAGCATTTTAAGGATATGGGTAAAAAAAAATCCTTAGCATCACTTTGTTACTATCACCTCTGTGTGGGACACTGAGATAGCTGATTAGGCTTCACTTGCAAAACTTCAGAAATATATAATTTTGAGAAAAATAACAAGACCAAAATAATAAAAGAAAGTGCCAAATATTGGAACTGAATATATTTAGGATATATCATGAATGAAAGTGAAACAGAGATCTTTGTAACTGTGTTTGTTGTTGTTCTAAAGATAGGTCAAAAATGCAATTCTGTTCCAGCAGATAGGTCAAAAATAAAATTACAAATCTTTTTAAAAATATTTTTCCAGTAAATGATTCTCTTGTGGTTTAGAAAAGCAAGGATATTGAATACATGCATCCATGCAGAACAAGCAGTATGTTTTAGCATAAGAAAATCTATTGTGCTATTAACCATTATAGTTGACAGGCAGGTAGCATTTGCAATTTAGGTTGTACATACATTGTACTTGATACCAGCACAGCATAGAAAGGACTTTCAGTTACTGCTTGCAGTTGTTTATATAGATCACGCCAGTAGGATTAGACTTAGTTTGATTTATAAGATTCAAATCCTTTTCTAAATCTTGTTGCTTCTGATAGACAACATCTTTTAACTCATCTGACTTACACATGTTAACTCAGTAAAGTAATGAGAACAGTTTCAACACATATTTAAAAAACTTATCTCAACCCTCATAGTTGTATCTGAATTACTGATGAGTTTCCCGAGAAAACATCTAGCAATAAATCTGCTAGCATTTCTTTCATGGGAAAAAAAATGTGGAAATGCCTCTCCAGGATGAGCAGAGCACACCCTTGTCCAGGCAAGGAAAGGACACATAACACTATCACATCACAAGGTCTAAACTTCCTTTTTACCTAAATAGGTCTGTAATTCTTAAATGAGTAAACAGGGTTAGACTGGCATTGATAATAATCAAGCAGAAGTATCACATAGATCCTCTGAATCTTAAGATGTCTAATGTTTGTTTAGGCTCCTAAAACACTGACTTAAATGCCCTGTTAGGATCCTCGATATTCCTTTAATTCACGCCCAAGCACTCTACAATGCCTATGAAAATTCCAGGCAACAGCAGAAAATCTCTTTCATACTGAGAAAGTAAATTCGCAAAAGCTGTAATCATAGATTTGATTTTTACCTTTTAAAAAATGTACTACATTGAAATACAGTGAACTTCATTATCCATAGGCCCATTAAAGTACCTCCTAAATAGCTTCAATATCGAGGACACTGATGCAGTTGTTATTGGTGCAATGATGATGTTGAGTACAGAAAAAATAGCTGTATATGTGCACTGGTATTCTCATTTAAAAGCTGACAGATATTTGTGTTTCAGGAGACCTAAATTATGCCAGCAAAATTTGAGATTGTCATGTAACATTTGCCAATAGTTTACTGTCATAACTGTCAATTTATGAAACATTGCTGTCTTTGCCTCATAAATGATATGTGAGCTAGTAAAGTGAAACCTAGGCCATTTTGCAGAAGACAGAGGAAGACAAATGCAAAGAATAATTCCTAGGTTCAATGTCAAACCTATACAGTGACAAAGGAAAACCTAGAAAGGCTGGACTAGGCACTGAGCAGCCTGATCTAGTGGGAGGTGTCTCTGCCTATGATAGGGGGGTTGGAACTCGATGATCCCTTCCAACCCAAACTATTCTATGATTCTATGATTCTATTTCCATAGATATCATTTGAAACTGCATTCTAGCTTACCAATGAGGCAATTATCTGTGTTTTCTGAATTCCAAGGTACTTCTTCTGAATACCAATCATTCTCACTCTATTGGTTAGCTTCTTCTGCCTTTTTCCTTGAGACATACATGATTTTAAAGAATTCACTAAATTTGTCTTTTTTTCCACAACCAAAAATCTGCTGCCTTCTGTTCCAAGAATTACAGAGAATTCAAATCAGTGGAGACATTTTGAAAATATTTCCTATTTTTTTAATTTCAGTGTAGCTAAATTATCAGTCCAACATGTTCAGTCATCTCTTTATTGTAAAACCTGTTACTTCACTTGAGAAGACAAACTGGCATTTGTCAGTCCTCCATACTATTGTGAAAGAAAGGTGTTAAATACATGATGGTCCTGAGAATGCTATTATTTGGAAAATTTAATCTAAAAACCAAGATAAATCTGAAGTTTTAGAAGGCTAAAAGAACAAAAAAACCCTAGTAAAAGTAAAGAACTGCCAATTAGCAAGCAAGTTGAGCTGAACAGTTTTTCCTAACACAGCGACATCTAGGTTTAAAATACCTACACTTGCTGCACATTAAGAGAAGTGTTAAAGATATACAAGATATTCAGAGCCCTGCTGCATGTATGCTGTCACTATGCATAACCTTGTCACTTCTCATGTTGAATTTAATTCGCTTTTATGCTGCCTAATCCTCCACCTTTATTAGCAACCTGCAAAGTTCCTCATGATTTTTTCTTGTCTGAATTTTCTAGCTTAATTTGAAAATTTAAATAAAATGAACCAATGTTCAGAGTTTCCACAGTGCCTCATGACTTTAGTCATGGGTTTCTAATGTTCTGCATTTGTGAAGACCATTTCTAGAATATCTGATATCACACTGCAGACAGAAAAATTTAACATGGTTTAAATTTATGAGAAGAGAAGTGACATGCACATAGCATACAAAGTAGTTCTCCTAGTCTGCTTGGCCTGGATTGACTCAAATGGCCAATATTTTGTTTTGTCCATTGCAGGTTGAGACAGCAGAGTAAGGCAGCATAAGAAGCAGCAAGTGGTTGTTTATTTATTCAGTTCTTGCTTTTATTTTCGTCTGGACAGGAGAGGATTGAATTATAGGAGTTAGTAATGTAATTGAAATTGGTACCAAATCATGTGGGCAACTTGTTCACACATTAACTAACAAGATCTGAAGCAGGACTTACCAGTTAATACTTTTCAATCATGATACACTCTCCGAGTAATACCAATAACATATTCAAATGCATCATTAATCTCTTTAGTCCAGAAGTACTTGCACTGTAATGACAGAAATGTCTAAAAGGTGGTGATTTACCAACTAATTGCTAAAAGGTGGTGAAACATTAACTTTGGTTACTCTTTAGAAAGTAAATCTCTTGACAAGGCAGAAGAACTGGCATAAAAGACTACTTGATATGGCTAGTAATTGCCTTAACCTTCTCCTTATTGTAATTAATAAGCTGGAAGCCAATTGGTAACCAACTGCTTTGGGTTCTTATTAAGTATTGTCCTTGAACTGGCTATGCTGGCACTTGAATTCACTAGTTACCAAAAGTTTAAGTAGTTTTAGAATACTTAACATTACTGGCAGAGAGTAACTCTGCATCCTGATGTTTCCATTCCCATATGGCTCAGACCCATATGGAGACTGAGTCATATCATTCGTACTTAAAAGAAAGCAAAGTTGTCAAAAGGTACTTACTTGCTTTCAAATTGTAAAATAGTCTCATTCTTTCTGCTACACAAAGAAAAAATGGAATTATAATTTTAAATTTAATTCTTAAATAAAGTCTATCCTTCATTTCCATTGTAATTACTTTGGAAAATAATACCTGCATCACAAATTTTTGATGTATTTTATCATTCCCTGGAATATCAGTTTTTGCTAAATGTACTACACTAAACTTTCAGGATAGATTTTTTTTTTTTCTCATTTCTCTAGCAATGGCCATATGTTTGTGACCATTACAACAGTTACAGTGCAAAGATCTGTAAAATGAGAGAGTACTTTTTTTCTTTTGTTCTGTCATTTTCTTTTAAAGAGAGTCTCTATTTTATAATAAAGAAAGAAAGTTGGAATTTGGCCTGCTTGAGATCTTAGAGTTAGTAAACTTCCAAACATAAGTCTAGATGACTTTCCCAAAAGGCTTTTGTGCTAGAATTTAAGAGACTCTTTGACAGCAGATTGTTGCTACCATTTTCTGCTCTCATTATAACTATCTCCATAGGTATAGATTACAACTTCAGCATTATTCTCTCTTGTTGCAATCCATGGCACAAGACCGAGCTATCAGAATTTTAATGCTTCATATATTCTATAAGTTAAGTGCAGTTCTGTATGGTTTTGACCTTTTCAATATTCCACAGTTTGACTGACTGGCTACTCTAATTTTTCCCCTGTTTACAGTTTTAGAAATCTGTGGGGAAGAAGAAAATGCCCAGCTAATCAAAATACTAAGCACTGAAAAGATCAAAGTAGTAAAACATACTCTCTTTCAGAGAATATATTAGGCATTAAAATTTTCATATCACACTATAAAAAGATAACATTTTCCCCTGCAACCCTAGATACTATAAAAGCGGAGACACTAGTGCAGCAAAGGGTGATATCACCAAACCAAATAACACGAATTATACCACTCAGACATTTTTGGTCTAGGCTTCTTCAAATAACATTTCTTCACATTTCTTCAAATAACTAGCTCTTTCCTAGCATTGAAATTAAATAAAATTCAACTTAATTTTGATATTTTTAATACAAACTCATGATTTTCCAGTATGTGTTCCAGTTTTGGAAAAGGCAGGGATAGTCACTCTTGGTTCTGCAGAATGCATCCCACTTATCAACAGCTATCAACATTTCTGACTTGTCACTACATGGAATCACAGAATCACAGAATGATCCGGGTTGGAAGGGACCTCAAGGATCATATAGTTCCAACCCCCCTGCCTAGCAGGGCCACCAAACAAAGAAGTTTTAATTTTCTTTGTGGATGATAGGCACTGGATGAGTCTAGTTACATAGAGGCAATTTTAAGTTACTTTTGTTTACATGCTGCATTTGCACTCCTCTAGTACTGAGTAGTAGGAGCAGTGATAGAAAAAACCCATTGCTCTAGCCATATGGCCCTCCATGAAGAAAAAAACAAAGCCAAGTCATCTCATTATGTCAACAAAGTCAATGGTATACAATGAACAAACGTGATTAAAACCCAAATGTAAACAACATTGAGACAATATAATCTGAATACTTTATGGATTCATTTCCATGTAATCATTGCAGCTTAACTGGGTTATGGAACTATAATATATTACCCTTGCATCACAATGCATTTTTCTTTATCTACTTGCTAATGAAAGAGACTTAAACAAGATGAAGAGCACTAATACGATTTGATTTGTAACTCTTTCCCTGAAAATAACCAAAGAACAGACATTCTGATTATTGATACTCAAGTGTCCTATTCACTACCCTTTGAATGCAAATTGCTAATGTGTATCCTTAACTTACCAGATCAACACACAGTTAATTAGAAAACCTGTCCCTACAATGTGGATTTGCCAGAATCTGTCTGTAAGCAGCAGATCACGTACAAGAAAGAGATTAAAATATTAAGACCAAGTTGCTCATACTGCTTGAAAGTCTACATTTTATGGTACAATCAGACAGCAGCTGCAGTCACCAGGGAAACAAAGATAGATACTTCAACATTAGGCTTCACACTGAAACAACAAATACGTCTTATAAGAATGTATAACTTCTGGAAACAGGACAATACTTTATGTTATAACATTAATAATTTAATAACAATAACCGGCAGAAAACAAATACAAGAGTGCCATCTAATTTGTAACACTGTACTGATGAGCAAAGTTTCCAGGCAACAGTGCAGAGCAACAAGCATGAGTCTTCTTCATCTACTAATGACTCTGTTATGTGATTCAATGGACTGTATTTATCACTTTGTGTCATATTACAGTTATCATGTATCCTATCTTGTTTTACCTTTCTCATAACCTTCTTCTTGTACTGTCTCACTGAAATGGCTCCATGGAATTGAAAAAGCATTTTCCAAAAGTAAAGTTTACAACAACTCCTGAGAAAAATGCCATCCTAAAAGTCCTACATGTGAATTCAGAAAAATATCTGTGATGAGGTACATTAGGACTTCACTGGATAAGACTAGTAAATTGAATAGGGTCAAGGAGAAATGGACAAAGTGCTTGTATATTAGCCCAGAGTCTTGGTAAGCAGTGAATAAAAATGGCATTTTGTGCACTATATGTGAGATGACATATTACAGGTAAATGTCAGGCAGAAAAAAAAATTGGAAAAAAAAAAGTTCATGCTCACTTCCCCATTAAAACTGCAAAAATAAGCTGGTTATGAATACACATAGGTTGGAAATTGGATAATGGATTTTAACATCATCCATTTCTGTGGAAAGATCCAAAGAGTAGCAGTTGAAGAAAAATATCCTTGCCTTGAAATACAACAGAAAATTACATTCTCAAATGTTTTTATTGCAAATCCTTCTCTGCATCAGTTTTTACAAACTCAGTGAATCAAGGACTTACTTCTGCACCTAACTTACCACATTACATTTATTTGCATGTATATTTGATAAAGTGAGGACTGATCTAGAGAGATATCTCACTGAATTAAACACCATGAAATTAAGCAGTATCTCCAGAGCAACTGAAGTAATCAAGAGGAATATGGACTAAAAGACAGATTATTTCTCATGCAAAAGGAGCTTGAATCATTCAACAGATAGAGAGAGACATATTGTTTCTTTTGTCTCAGATGCTTTTGTCTCAGCTACACTGCCCATCACCAGTCTGTATGGCCATAAGACACCCAAAAACCTTGGGAACATCATCCCAAACACCACTAGAACATTTATGTTTCCCTTTAAAAAAATGCAAACAGGAAATTTAAAGTTATCAAATTATAAACACTGTACTTCAGGAAAGAGCTACAAGATGAAGTAAAATCTCATGCTTTACTATCTGGCAGAGAGACTAATAGAAATCAATCCAATTCCAAAGGAAAATCTTCTCTAGACTAAGTGAGATTCAAGGAGAGATGTCAAGTATAAATGAAGGTCAGTTCCAAGTAGAGTTGTTATTGCAATCAAAAGATATTCCTGCTTGTTACTACGGCAAAAAAATAGTTGTTTGTTGACTCAGATGATAAGGTATTTAGTTTTCCCCTTTCCTTGGCAATAATTTTCCTCCTAAACTTTTCCTCACCACTTATATTCTGGGATGATTATGGGAAAAGGAAGAGATTCTATGATTCTATAAGAGAAGAAGACATGGAACTTGGAGAATTGCACATGAAAAAGATACAGATTTGAACTACTGAAGAATGTGAAGGGTGTTAGGAATTCTGTTGTACTAAACCATGCAGGGTGAACTGGTAGTGTTCTGTTACAGATTTGTCAGAGGCCTCTTTATTTGACAGAAGCCTATTGTAGAGAAATCTCAGAACTAAATTACTTAACTGGCTTTCACATTCTGCCTGTTCAGATCTCATCTGCCATTCTAGTGAATTCCCTCATACTGCCCATTCTATTTGTTTCACAGATGACCTGGTTTAAACATGGTCAATGTGTCTCCTGATAATGAGCACAAAGTTCAAGCAATTTCAAATCTCTCCATAGAAAGTAGGCAAAATCTGCATGAATTTGATCCCAGAACTCCTCTGCTCTTTCCCTTTTGTCAAACACAGCTTATGTATAGAAAGAACACAGGATTGAGAAAACCAATTGAATTGTAACTTCTGGACATTACCATTGACAATATAATTTGTCAGAAATCTGGAACATAAACCATGTTTTCTTGATAATGATGGTACTACTAATTGCTGAGAAAGATCATAGAAGACATTCTTACATGAATGGTAGTGACTGTAATAAAGTCAGCAGAAACGGGTAAGAATGACAAACACTGTATAAGTACTACTGAAAATTTATATATTTGATGTAAAATATATTACTTAATTAATTCATAGTTTTATAACTATTTATAAACTATGCAGAGTAATTTCTAAATAAGTCTTGGGGAGTATTATAATAGAGATTTTTTAATTTTTCACTATGACAATCAACATTGATTATGACCTCAAATTAAACCTGCATATACACATCACTTTTTAAAAATAAGTTGCTCAGATCAAAAAAATTATCAGTCTGCTTTTATACATGATGAATACAAATGGCAATATTTATATGGTAGCTTTGGTCTGCTTTTTGACCGGTTTTATACTTTTCATCCATGCTTCCTCTGCCTGTGTGTATCACACTCCTTCTTGAATTTGCTCTGACTCATTTTCTCTCTTCATTCTCTTCCCTCCCAAGAAGACACAGATTTCCTCTCAAGGGTTAGAAGATTTTAAACAACATATTGAACAACTTTCACAATATTCTGATAAAGATATTATGCCATATTCTGTTTCTGCACATTGCAAAATTTATATTGCTACTCTGTGACATATTGCTTACTGGAAACATCGTATCATCATCCTGTTTAACAAGGAGAAAAATGACAAATACAAGTTTGGGATATGGACAGCTTAAGCCTGAAATAGCTTCCTGTGGCACACGTTTTTCATTCCCTTGTGGTTCACCCTTCTTTCCATTCACAGATATGGAATACATTTGGGCATTTTTTTCCTCTTTCTTTGTGCACTACTAGAAGAAATTCTTATTTCTTTTTATCAGTTGTCTATCACGTATACATATCTGTGTCCTGGATAGCAATGAAGCAAGAGTCATGCACTAATTGAAGACTAAATGACACAGTTAATAGGCAGAAAACTAGGACATGAATTTACATTGCAGAAGTATGGCATCAGCTATAGCCTTCTGTGCTAGTGATATTTGCTAGAAAGTGCATTCATACAGAACTGCACCCTCTCTTCTTCCTCACAGAAGTGACTTTGACTTTTCATCATAGTCCTCTGCACCAGTTCAAAGCCAAGGGAAATCAGCAGGCTCTTGATCAGGCCTTTGCCTGCTGTGAGCCTATGCAACTTGTTGAGAATCGCCCAATTTAAAGGAGATTCTCTTCAAAGATTTGCTTTATCTTTGTAGAGAAAATGCTGTTGAATGCTTATCAAGTAAAAAATACAGACTACAGATTATACATTTCCTTCTCAAAAAATTCTATAAGAATGTAACTGTAAGGTATTATAGCTTGTTAAAGGAAGCTGCATATGGAAAATAGTTGTGCAATATTCTTCACGAGATATGTTCAAAATGTTTCACAAACAGTCTGGTTTTACTTTATGAAGCTTTATACTGTTTAATCTTGGGCTTTTTAGGCTGCTTGGATCAAGCCTGAAGCCAGAAGACCTGCAGCTCATTTTGAAGAAGAAACTCAAGGCAAGATACATGTAGGCTAATCTCAGCATTACCAGTCAAACATAGGTCAAGCAGGTACTAGAAATGTATCTACAGAACCATGAAAAACAGTCCCAAAAACAGAAGTATGTCTTATGCTTCACCAGCCATCATTATCTACTATGACAGAATAAGTGGGAAACAGTTCTTTCTGTTTAGAGTAGGTGTATTTTTTCACTAATTTTGCTTCCACTACCTACATAAGGTAATGGAATAATGAAATGTATCAAAATGCTTAAAACTTCAGTACATGAAACTTTTCCATTTTTTGTGGAAAGGTATATCTAAATTAGTACAACATACAATCTCCCAGAAAAACATTGAAGTTTATGAATCTGTTTGATAAACATGAAAACACTGCAGTACACTCAAGCCATTACATGATTGTAACAGGGACAGAGATAGCTTAAGAAAGAGACTCATCCAGGGAAACCAAGGAACAATGTGATAAGGAAATATAGAGCAAAAAAAAGGCAGAGATCAACCACCCCTTGACTTTCAAAATATTTGGAAGACTGCTATAACATGAAGTTAAAGCTACATCTTGGCTATATGGAAGTGATTTTGTTTCTCTTCCTTGCAATGCATCATTCCAGGGATTCCCTTTGACATTTTGTAGTGTAGCAAAAACATTTCATACTTCATGTAAATTATGTACAACCACAGTGTTCCAGAAACCCTCATCATTAAAACCTACAGGAAGACACTAAAATTCTGCTATTTTAATTTCCCCAATGGCATTGAATTTAACTAAGCTGCTCACAGAACATAAAAAAAAAAACCAACACAAGCCACAAAAACAAAACACAAAGCAGAGCAAAACAAAGCCCTAGCAAAAACTCACCAAACCTGACAACCACACAGTGATCATACAAAGCTACATTTTTTGTTGTAGAACCCCTTTTCTTAGCAATTTCAGCTTTAAATTTACAGAATATAACAGATTTCATACCCCCCAAAACACATCAGTCTTTCATAACTAATAGTGAAAAACTCTCTGAGCAGAGGGGCCATCCATTACATATACAGTATCTGCATTCAGATGGTTAACAACTGAGTTAGACGAAATCATACAACGTAAAACTCTACCAGAAATCAGAGCACTCTGTGAAGGGGAATCATTTACTGTTCCTTAAATGTATAGTAAAAGACTGTGAAATAACTGCCTGGCTGATTTGTTCAGTTTTTGAAACCAATATGATTCAATACGGTAAACTTCTGCACAAGACAATTTTAAGCCTTTTTTATCTCATATTTTCTACCCTCCACAAGGAGACTGATTTTTCTTAGCTATTTCACTGAATGCGGAACCTAATGAAGATTCCCACTTTGGTCATAAGCAGACTTCAAGTGCCTCAAAATATAGAGCAAAATTGCCATTACACTGCAGGGGAAAAAATCTATTAAGGCATTCATTACCAAGGGCAGGCAGAAAAAATACTGATTGGAGGAGATTTGAAGAAATAAGAATTCTTAAGTGGTAATGCATGAAAAGATCTTGATATCCCCAAATATTGCTCATTTCAGATCTCAGAAAAGGGTCACGGGGTAAGTGTGAGGAACACTACAAGAAACCAAGATGACTCCACTGCCATCAGCAATGAGGAAACAAAAACAAAGGCCTGTTTACCTGAAACTTAGTTTAGTGTGTATCAATAAAATAAATTCCTTTTTTTCTCTACACAATAATTTCTGCTTAGAAACACTAGTCAACTCTGCTTCTGGTGCATATTTTTCAATACTCGTCCTCTCTTCTCCTGGCTCACGAGGGAAGATGAAAAGACAATCTTGGGGTCTGAGATGAAAAGGAAAATTTTATTTTCACTAAACACGTGATGGACACATAAATGATTGCTCACAGAGCAGTAATGCTGTAATGTGGTAATGTCAGATCACAAACAGGAAAGTATGCTATGTAAAAGGTGCATAAATCTTCAGACTGCAGAGTTGAGCCAAAATACTGACTTTTCCTGTGATACTGTCTTAGGATTTGCAGACTGAAGTGAATGATCATTGTTGAAATTTCCTCAGAGTAACTGTACATTATTTCTTCAGGACTATTGTAGAAAAAGCAGTGAATTTAAGTAGGATGATCTGAAGGATGAAACATTTGTGAAATAATGGTAAACATTAGGATTTGTAAAAAATGTAAAATGAAGTAATCAAGCGTGACTATTAGTCAAGGCAATTAAAAAACCAGACCCCCATCTCACCAGCAGATTGCAATAAATAAGTCCTTTTAAAGACATCATAGACAATCAGAGGCAATATGAACCAGATCTCATGCTAAATAAGCAAATTATTAAGACATTCTGTATCTACATCCAAGTGTTGTGGCTGTCTTTACTGACAAAAGCTATAGTTCTGCATATTTATAAATGAGGCAGGTTATTCTGCATCACAGAAATATGCAGCTCAGTTTATTGCAATGCACAGGGGTTTAAAAACCTTGACACTATTGAGCTGCTATTACCAGTCAAATAAGACAGAAGCTATGTTGCTGAGGAACAATGAGGTGTAGCAAAGAAGTACTTAAGTTATCATTTGAAAAATGTAGATCTGAAGTTATCATTACTGCAGGTAGAAAAAGGATGGTATTTTCAGTTAACAGTTCAATGCATGTCCTGCGCTAAAGAATCAAGTGAGCCTCTATCTAAACTTCCTAATAATACTAATCAAAAGCAATCACAAAGCTTCTCTTAGGAAATGGTGCACTAAAACTGAAAAACATGGATTGTATTTTAAGGAAAACTGACAGATCCTCCACTCCTCTTCCACTCACAAATATCCAGGAGCATACTTCCAGTATTTCTGCAAGAGAAATAGTCAGCATAAATGACTGCACATATTTTCATATCCAGTAATGCATTTCATTCGTGGACCTAGAATTTTTCTGTATTATAACATTTTATATAATATTTATAATTTAAACACTGAACAGTTCTGATTATAAATATGCATACATATAATAAATTTATCATATTTATAATCATAATTCTCTGAAAAAACACTCTTTTCTACATTTTTCTCATTTACTGATTCTGCCCACAAATTTGTTTTGAGTCTATTTTTACTAATTTCTGTGTTACTGACTTCTAAAAGCTATTTTGAC
Source organism: Turnix velox (assembly GCA_013400935.1). Taxonomy (NCBI): domain Eukaryota; kingdom Metazoa; phylum Chordata; class Aves; order Charadriiformes; family Turnicidae; genus Turnix; species Turnix velox. The sequence continues at coordinate 129,223 of VZTY01015651.1, forward strand.
AGTTTTGATTTAGGAGATGGCTTAGGGCATTGGTTGCTTTGTTCTGTAAACTCCCAATCTATCTGTAATTAAAACAGCCCATATCTGTGAGAATTTGCTTTTATCTGCATATGAATCTCTGAGAATCAGTACTTACGACTGTTTCTATGCAAATTTTTCCAAAATAGTTGTAAGTCGCTGTCCCAGGATTTTTACAGGGCAGCTACAAGAAGATGGAGACTACATTTTTACAAGGAATCAGATGAAAAAGTTGAGGGGTAATAACTATATATTACTCCTGAGGAGGTTCCAGTTGGACACAAGAACATTTTTCATAATGAGAACAATCAGCCATTGGAATAATTAGAAGTGGCAAATCCCCCAAACTAAACACTTTCAAGACTGCTGTGAGCAGGGTGTTGGGCCATATTCTCTAAAGCATGTTTCAGCTACTATGCAAGCTGGAACGCCCAGCTCGTAATCACTTGCAGCATTAATCAAAAAAACCAAGGTTAAGCTACATAAATATTCAATTTAGATTTACACTTTAACTGACAGGAACCTATAAATTTCAAAGCTTCCTAGAGTCTCCATAGTATTTTCTTCCCTATGTTCCCTTTCCAGTTCCCATACATCCTGACACTAGGGTTGCGGAGGAGTATTAAGAATGAAATTATTTGCCTTCAAGCACATTGTCACCACAGAATCCTTTCTTGGCAGAAATAGCAGCCTTCTACAACAGTGTAGCCCCTTAAGATGATCTAAGGGACCAGAGCAAAGGTGAGACTAATATTTGATTCACGTGAGCCTGTCCTAGTGACAGTATATTATACCTCACACCAGTAGATTTAGCATTCCTGTCTCCAAGGCTATGGTAGATGGTGCAAGAAGATGATGGTGGTACATTTTTTCTCAACTTGAGGAGAGGACTGGGTCGTAGACAGCAGGCAACAACTCATGCTTCAACATAACAGTGACTTTCAGTTACAAATAAATCTGATAGCAATCAAACCCCAATTTTAAATGCATGAACTCCATTTTGTGGTTTCTCTCAGAGAATAAGCAGAATCGTACCAAAGCATTTTCAAAGTCACTTGGGAAAACTGAGCTGCACTTTAAACAATAACACAAAGAATGTCTAGACTTTAAAGGGTATTAAAATCAATTGCGGGAGTATGGATCACTCTATCATATACTATCCAAAGACTGTAATTGCAAGTTAGAATTCCATTTACATCTAAGGGTAACAAGATAAAGTTGCAAAGAAATTGAGTTACTGTCTGACATTATCATACTTAATAAATAACACGTGTCCTCCATTCCATAAGGGAATTGAAAGGGCATATACGTATTGTACATATGCCCATTTTATCTTTAATCTAACTCTATGGAATTAGACAAGGAGTTATTTGGTCAAATAGCATATACAAAGAAAATAGGTCAGATTTTGAGGCCAGAGTGCAAGCAGATCTCCAAAGTCAATGGGAATAATCTTTGATTCTTTGAATTTATAGTTTAAATAGTGGCTCCAGTGAAACAACACTAACTCCACGCTACCACAAAAACTGATTCATATTTCATCAAAAGAAAACATATTTTCGTTATGTACTTTCAAAATATGATGTCATAATAGTAACTAAAGCTAAATTTAAAAATTATTTTTTTCTTTTAAGTATACGACATGAAACTGCTGCCCCCAGCTGAGTCAAACTCACAATACCAGGAAAAAAAATTTTATTCCATAGTAAAAAATACTATGATCTTAAAAAAATACTCTGATCTTAAAAAACATTTCAAAGATATAATATGTAATAAATGCATACCCATCAAGACTATTTAGACAAGTAATGCTGTCTTGGCTTATCATACCTGGGAAGTCTGCAGTTCTTCTTGCCTTTTTTTTTTTCTGAGACAAGATTGAAAGGGTATGGCTTTCATAGACAAGTCCTGTACTTGAATAAGCAAGAGAAAACAGTGTGCAACAAGAGTGAAGAAAAAAGTTAATGATATTGTTTCAAAGTAAGAGAGCGACAAGGAGAAAAAGACGGGATCTTGAGAACTCAGAGAAGATCCCACCAGCTGAAGAGCTCCTTCAAGAACAAACAAAAGGGAAAAACTTTATTTGGTCTGTAAGAGCTTCTATCATACTGAAACAATTTTGAAACAATGTGAATTGAATGTTCTGTGAGCAGCTTCTGCAACAAACAAATGTACCCAACTACAGCAAGGAACTGGAGGCCGAATTACTGCAACTCAAAATGTCATTAAACACATAAACATTAGTATCCTATTTATTTGTAATGCTCAGAAAGCTATGCACCTTAAAAAATTAGTAAGCAGTGCTGCAAACTACTCTGGTTTCCCCAGATTTAACCACCATTAAACCATTTATGATGGTTCTAATATTCTTTGATATTCTTACATATAATTACTTCTTATAATCAGCATACAGCTATTAAGTGATGTACTGCTATACTTTCAGGTTTCAAATGGATAAATATTAGCCTAATGTGCTCAATCAATGCATAGAAATAGCTCTAAGCACTTCTCCTGCAAGGGAAAATATTTACCATATGTCATAGTTAGATTAGTTTGAGGGCCTAAGCAGCTGATGGAGGAGTATTGAAAGCCTGGAATTCACTTTAAAAGTCCTTGCATCTCTGTGAAGGACATCTTCAACAGAAAGGGGAAAAAAGAAGTTAGTGCTATTACCTTAAACTTCCTATAAAGCAGACTGCTTAGGAGCACAACCATGTCAGAATATTCGCTTCATGAGACACAAACTGACCCCCTCGGTCAAGAAAAATTGCTAGAGATTACAAAGAGCTCCTCATCCCTTTCATTTACCAATTTTTTCAATCTAAATGACAGTTAGCAGCTCTGGAGTAGGTTGTTAATAAATCTCCACTGGTGAAGCTGACAATGTAGCTGGGGTCATACCTGACAAAATATACAATGAATACATTAGATCTAATTGCACAGCTCTTAAACAATGTAAGTTTTAGTAATAGTAATCAAAGTGTACTTTTAGTGCTTCCCAGTCTGAAGATGAAGGATGGGTGAAATAACTTCTGTATAACTTAGAGAAACCACAAACTCTGTTTAAGCTGAGATGTTTGATTTTTTTTCTTCATCCTCATTAATTAAAGTAAAAAAGAAAATGCATATTGTGCTTTGCAGGGGCAAAATTGATATTTTAGGGACTCCTTCTGTCCAGAGAAAAACTTACTTCCTACAAGAGCAGAGCTACACTCAAGATAACAATAAATGTATCTAGAACTGTAAACATATTTAATTTCAGCGGTAAAAAACTACCTACGGCTTTCATGTTTCACTGTAGAGAGGTAATGTTTCCCTTACCAAATATATTACATGCAAACATATTTTACTTATTTTTGATTAATTGCCAAATTAATTCTTATCTCTTAAAAGGCAGTGAGTGAACTGATTGCTTGGATACATTAAATGAACTGGCTATATGATTTTCAAAACAATAAGCTCTTTACTACCTATTTGATCTGATTAGTTCTTCCTTTTGCCACTTAAGAGATTTTCTTGCACATGAATCCTATCAAAATATTTTTAGTAGTATTGTTAAAATGCTTTTGCCATTCCTGCTTTTGTTTTATTGATCAAAACTTCTGCCACACATGATTTATCATTCTGAGCACCGTTCATTTTGCTTCTCTGTTACATTTTTTCTTGTTATATATAGCACATGATAGATGAAATACTAAAATATGAACTAATTAAAAATAAAATACCTATTTGCCCTCCTTTTGAATCAGTGCATGGCTAAACTGCAAGCAATTAAACAAATTACTCATCTTTCAGTTTCTTGAAAAGAAGTATTTTTCAACAGAGTATGTTGCAATCCTTCATGAAAGGCAAGTGTGCTTTCTTTGGAGTTTGTTTTATTTCAAATTCAATACTAGTCCTCCAACAGCAAATAGAGTGTATTGAATAACACTGAGAAAAAATCAGCAATAACTTGACAGCAGAATGCAAGACAGTAAAGCAAAATTGTCTCAACCATGATTTTGTAAAGAAAGTTTTTGTAGCCTATAGTGTGAGAATAGAACAATGTTCTTTTTAACTCTTGCTTTAAGAGATACAGCACAAGAAAGTCATGGACCTATTGGAGAGGGTTAAGAGGAAGGCCACAAATATCACCATCCTCCATGATCACGAGGATGGAGCACCTCTCCTAAGAGGACAGGCTTGAGCGAGTTTGGGCTGTTCAGCCTAGAGAAGAGAAGGTTCCACGGAGACCTCATAGTGGCCTAGGTACCTGAAGGGGGTCTACAGGAAAGTTGGGTGGGGACTGTTTGCAAGGGAAAGCAGTGATAGGACAAAGAGTAATGGTTTAAAATTTGAGCAGGGTGGGTTTAGATCAGATATTAGGAAGAAATTCTTCACTATGAGGGTGGTGACATGATGGAACAGGATGCCCAGAGAGGTGCTGGAAGCCACATACCTGGTGGTATTCAAGGTCAGGCTTCATGAGGCTCTAAGGAGCCTGATCTAGTACAAAATGTCCCTGCTTGCTGCAGGGGGGTTGGACTAAATGACCTTTGAAGGTCCCTTCAAACTTAACACATTCTATGATTCATAAACTATTTGTTATTTCACACACAATGGAACTGCTGTTACCTGTAGTAAATCAAGGTATTTCTTCCTGTTCTCAGAAATTTTTCAGTGCTTTCTTAGTAAATTTGATGCCAGACTAAAACCAGCAAGGAGAAAAATGGCACATTCCTTCCATCAAGCAAAGACACAGGATGAATAATAACTGTGAGAAAGGCTCCTCACTATGCCTCAGTCTTAGCACAGGAAGGAAGAGGACAATATCAGTTTTGTTGCCTTAGTTGAATATAATATCAGCAACTGCCAATTTTCCAGCTCAGGTTTTGCCAAATCCTAATGTAATTGAGCATTCCCTTAATTTTTCAGAATAAAATGGAAGTAATTTTAAGCCAGAATTTCCAGCACAGATAACAAAATTTCCTATAGCTGAATCATGAAAGCTGGACTCACTGTTTTTGTACAGCTTTCTTCATCTTTCATTAGCCAGAAAAATGCCTCCAAGCCTAACAGCTTCAAGCTCTGTGAAGAAGCCAACCTCTGATTCTAAATAGACTCTTTTTTATTGCAAAGACAGCCCTTGTTCAGAACTAAACAAGGTGACTGACTGATGTGGAATCTCATTTGTATCCCATGGTGTGATTACTCGTCTTTTTTGTAAAGGAATACAAGTCCTCATCCTCAAGATTTTCTGACTGTTTTCTAATGCAAGCTTTACATAATAAATATCTAACTTCACTATTCTACAGAACTGTTGGAAGGTTTTTAAATTAGATTATGTTAATGCATTGAGCTAAATTAGGAATATCTGTAAAAAAAGCAATAAAAATTACTTAGAATGAAAGACATCTGCACGATTAAAACTTCATTTAAGGACAGATCTGCAAAAGCAGAACAGGACAGGAAATAGCTCCTGGTAAAATAATCAGCTCCTTCTGCCCCATCCATTGTACTAGTTAGTTACCTCTTCATACAGACAATAATAAGGTTATTTTGCAGGTGTAATACTTGGAGGTTTTGCACAGGTGACAGAATAGAATCTTCTTGGCAAATGCAGCTTAAATTCAATTGATATGAACAAGAGCCTAGAATTCCAAAAATGCTCTCTACTCATCAGTTCTCACTTTTCTCAGTGGAAACTGCGGGGTGCTGAGTGCTTTTGAAAAAACTACCTACTTACTGGCGCCTGATGTGGAACTGCAGCATTATGAAGCTATTTTTAAAACTTGGTCCAATATTATTTATTGTTATATTGTAAAGCAAGGTGATAAGATCCTTTGTCTGGGACTATATGCTATACATTTTTACGGTACTATTAAGAATTATAGGAACAAGCAGCAAAGATAAAAATGTGCATTCATGAATATGGTTAACATAGCCAATTAACATCATGCAAGTAAATGAGCTATTTGTTTGTTATTGCATTGCAAAACAAAGTATATTTGCATGCTCAGTTTACCTCATACAAAAATCTGTTGATTCTCAAATACAAATGTGTATGCGAAATCAGTGGCTAATTGCACATGCAAACCCCATAGTTTTTTAATTGTAATAGTTGCTTCTGCTCATAAAAGCACACAAATTCATTTCATGCATTCAAATAAACTAATTTTACCAGTTGCTTATTAAATTGAATTTGCCATTGCAAGATGCACTTAAGGACATTAAAAAAAACTTGCAAAGTGTAACTCCATAATCTAAATGCAACTGCATATGAATTTTATATCACTCCACAACAAATTTAATCATTACTAGATTTTATTCTTAACTCATTATTGAAGTGCAGTTAAAGGATGAATGAACTACCTTATGTTCATTATTAGTACTTAGAATTATTAAACAAAAATATTAAAAAATATTTAATATTTAATAAATTATTAAATAAAACCTCACTAGAAATCTGCAATTGTGTTAGTCACTAATCAAAACAACTACGTTTACAGAGAGTAAAACCACAGTAGTAGCTTGTCAGAAGATTATTTTCTTACATGTCTTTAGAAAAAAATCTCTGTGAAATCAGAGTAATGTAATGCAGAAAGAGGAAGTATTATTGAATCATAGAACGGGTTGGGTTGGAAAGGACCTTAAAGACCATCTTCCCCTTTGCTAGTCAGTGGAAACCAGACTGTCACAACTTCTCAAATATCATGGGAGATAGCTTAGTAACTTCATCATTTAGTTCCATTGTTCAGGACTCACATATGTATCTCATCGAGTCCCATGGACCTCTGCACCTTCAGGTTCCTCACATGGGCTCAACTTCTACAGGGGGTGGCTCCTCATTGTTGCAGTCCCTGCCTTTGTCTTCTGTGAATGGTGAGCCAAAAAAGTCGTGACCCAAAAAAGTCATTGAGTATTTCAGCCTTCTCCATGTTAAGGGTCTCATGTCTTCATTTTGAACTGATGTACTTGTAGAAGGTTTTCATGTTGCCCTTGACATCCTTGACCAGGTTTAAGTCTATCTGGTCTTTAGATTTTCTAACCTGTTCCCTCGCTGCTCAGAGAATTCTCTGTATTCCTTCCTGACTACCCATCCTTGCTTCCACCCTTCTTTTTCATTTGAGATTGTCTAGGAGCTCCTTGTTAACCCATGCAGGACTCCTGACATTTTTGCCTGACTTCAACTTTGTTGGGATGTATTGCTCCTGAACTTGGAGGAAGAAATCCATACAGATTAATTCACTTTCTTGGGCCCTTCCCTCTTTGGTTTTATTCCATGGTACTTTCCCAAGCAGATCCCTGAAGAGACTGAAATCTGCTTTCTCGAAGTCCAGGGGAGTGAGAATGCTGTGTGCCCTCCTTGCTGCCATAAAGGGTCTCCTTCAGCTTAACATTTCCAATCAGTTTCCTTGTTGGTGAAAAGAAAGTCCAGGATAGTACCTCTCCTTATTGTCTCTTATATCATTAGGAGAAGGAAGTTATCATCTGTGCACTCCAGGAACCTCCTAGGTATCTCATGCTCTGCTTTGTTTTCCCTCCAACAGAAATCCAGGTGTCTGAAGTCCTCCATGACCAGGACTTGTGAATGTGAGGCTGTTTCTATCTGTCTGTACAGGGGCCTCATTTGCTCAGTCTTCCTGGTTGGGCAGCCTGTAGCAGACCTTGTCCCTGCCCTCCCTTTAATCCTGATCCATAAGTTCTCAGTCAGCTCCCTCCTCATCCATCCCCAGGAAGAGCTCCATGTACTCCAGTTGGTTATTGCTGCAGAAGATGACACCCTCTCCTTGTCCTTCACAGCAGCTCCCAGGGTTCTGTAGACCTCGATACTCCTCAGACTGCTTCTGGAAGTATCACCATTGCTACCCACCCATGTGAAACTATAGCAGCAGATAATAGTTAGTGGACTTCACAAGGCTTGCTTATCTCTTGGTGACTCCCCTAATACGAGCCTTGGTTATGCAGCACACCACTCTAGAGAGCAGAACAGGTTGGCAAATTGGTGCCTCCATAACTTGCAGAAGAGAATCACCTTCTACTACCCCCTTCATTGCACTGGTCATTATGCAAGAAGCAGATTGGGCTCCTTTACTCAGCTCCAGTTTCTCTTCTGGATGAGACAGGTCTTTCATCTCCATTCTGTGGAGCAGTAAAGTGGTTCTGCAAAGGCACCTCTGCTTTTGGGGGAAGTCTCTTCCTCCTGCTAGTCATTGAACGCAAAGATCTCTTTCCCAGTCTCACTATTTCAATTATCTCACCACTTGTGTTCCTAGTTAGTCCTCAAATAATACTCATGGAATAGAAAACATTTCTGTAAGACTATGAATTTACTTTTTTTTTGTGCCATATGATGTAGAAATGTCATGACAGTGGGTCTTCATAGGCAAAAACATAAGGATGAAAAGTCTTTGAGAGGAATGGGGATTCTCAAGGGATCTTGTGGAATAAGCAGCAATAAGAAAAGAGGCATCCAACCTACCTTTATTTTCATATTATAGGCTAATGAGTTTTCAAGATTTCTAGAGAAAATGTTATTTTTAGATGGAAAGCATATTTAGTAGTATGCAAAAACACACTAAAAACTGCAGTGCAGTACCACTGTTTCATTAATTTCTGCAATCACAGTATATAAGACACTGCACAAACTCCACATTTTTGGTACCTGGTTCAGTACTACATGGGCTACAAACTCCTCAGTGACTCCATGTGAATGAATCATAACAAAAACTTCAGAAAGAGGCAACCATATCAGGCATAAAACACAACCTTCATATTGACGGAACTGGCAGCTTTGATATTCACAAGCAATACCTCATTATGCAATGATGAATTAATAGCTCTGNAAACACAACCTTCATATTGAGGGAACTGACAGCTTTGTTATTCACAAGCAATACCTCATTATGTTTGCTGCCACCACCAGCTCCTTGGACAGACAGAGAGATCGCAATGTCAAAGACTGCACATTTTAAAATCCCTTGTTCCTGCTGAAAGCAGAGGTGCAAAGAACAATTTGCTTTTTGACAACTATGTCTAGGACATCACCTAGAATACATAAAGGCCTTTGGAAGACTCCATTACATCTGCCTTTGTTAAGATCCCAAAATCTCTGAAATATTAGATACTTAGACCTTTGTCCTACACATCCCTGAAACCAACCAATTCCTCTTTATTTTGGCCAAAGCAAAAGTGTCATAAAGGTAATTCAGATAATCAAAGAAATAATGCCTTAATAATTTTCACTGGGCCTCTGCACGACAGTGAATGTTCAGCATTCAGCCTCTTATATTCTTCTAGTCTATTCCAGTAAGTTTACTCCTGCTGCAAATGAAATAATGAAATTCTAGAAAGAGACTCAGAAATGCCTTTTTCTCTGTAGAAGCCTGTAAAATGGATTGTGCTGAAGTACGAGGAAATGTTTCCAAGGAAACCTCAATGAAAAGACAACTCTATCTGATTTTCTTTTTTATATCTGATATCAAGTTCAATGAGAGGTATCCTAAGCCTTGCAACCCTTTTCCAATGCACTTTGGCCAATTTAGAACTACAAAGTAACCGCAGAAAATAAGAGAATTTTTTTCAGCTCAACCAGAAATCCAAGTCTCAAACACCTGCTTGATTAAATTACATGTGCCCTCTACTATTTCCAGGACAGAGGTAAACTGAAAAAAAAAAATAAATTGGGAATTATGTATTTTTCAATGTATGCAATTTCAAATTCAGACCAGATCCTCGTTCTGATCCAGTTCTTTTGTGTGCAAGAATTTGAAACATTGTTTAGTGTTGCTAGTGTCAGTGAAGCTGCTTCAGAATTTTCTTTTCAAAGGTTTCACAAATGCTTTCAACTTTGAATGAAGTAATGAAAAAGCAAAGGCTTATTACAGTGGATTTGCAATAGATCAAATATAACTTTATCATCTGAATACCATAATGCTCCCTCTTCATTGGCCCGGAGCCTTGATGAGCAATAACATCTGGGAAACCACACACTGACTGAGTTTTCACTTGATTTGATAATTTTAAGCAGTGAGCTACAAGCTTCATTTTAATTTCTTTCCATCTCTTCCTTTCCTCTCCTTTACAAGCTAGATATTTCAGAACTAAATACACATTTGAAAAATGTCTAGAATCTGTAAGTCTGTCCTCATGGTTTGCTTTAATCTCCTTTTCTGGAGAAAAGCACAGTTTCTCAAGGGAACCATGGAAGCCTCCTCTGAATGACTTTATGAAGAGTCTTAAGGTGTCAGATATACTTCCTATTAACCGTCAGTGGTGGCCATTATTTCATGTGGCCTTAAATAAAAGGTAGAGTGTCTAAGGTGTCGAAGTGTAAATGAAAGCATAATTTTGATGTAATAGTTTTATATTATGAACTAAATATATGTAATTGCTTGATTTTCTCCAACATAAAATAGCATATACAATATATCTTTAAAAAAACAATGCTGGCATGAAAAAATGGAAGCAAGCTAGGATCACTGAAAACTAGAGAATTCAGAATTAACAGACTAGAGCACTTCATAATTAGTAGCAATTCCACATGGTATGATAAAGTGTGATCTTCGTTTCCTGTACAGAGCAGAAAAAAACTAAGAACTGATAAGAGCAGGCAGGGAGAGCTGTTCTGCTCTGTAAAAATTGTCCCCATAGAGGTCAGGTCTGATTTCTTTCATAAAAATCATCATTACGAGGATTTGTGGCTTCAACAAAACATTTGCTTTTGTGTACAGTAAACCAGAGAGACATCCACGACCTTAGAAAAGTATATCAGGAACACCAGAAAGCAGGAGTTTTATGCTGGACACTCTACTGATGCTTAATTCTCTTTCACTAAGTGATTACACAAAAGTTATAGACAGTTCTCTGCATGAAAAGATTTTTGCTACAGAAAAAGGTCCTTTTTGGGTGTCACTGTTCAATATATAGTTCCAGTACACTTAACATCCCTCTGAAATCTAGAAAGAGTCCAAAAAATAAATAAAAACCAATAAATAAATAAATGACTGCTAGATTCAGCATGCATCATTCTTTTCTTCTCTAATCAGTCACACCAGCAACAATTACTTAAAAACATATTTCAGTAGTCTATTATGTACAAAAACCCTCAATTTGACATGACCTTTAATTCAATTTAATTTGCATACACACTTTGATTAAATATCAGCTAGGGACAATAACTGATTCATTTTCAAACTGAAATACAATTTTCCCCTGCAGGTTTTATGAGCTTGCAAATTTCACTCTCTTCCCTTCATGATGTTATCTACCAGGATAAGAGTATTTGCATAAAATCCACTGAAACACCTTGGCTAAAAACATGGTTCCATTACAAGCACCATGACTACAGTTTTCTGAAATAGCAATCGAAACAGCTAAACCCACAAGAATGTGGACAAGATGAATGCATAGGTTGTTTCTTTGATATTCACAGAGATTAATATATAGAAATAAAAAATCTTAAATCTATAGTGGAAAAGAAATTTTGCTATGTGCTAATAATAATGATATAAAGGAGAAAAAGTAAGAAAATAGGAACTTCAGAGGCTTGCATGATCCAAGCTTTGAGATGGTAGTAGAAATGAGAGATACCATAAAGACAGTACTTCTGATGAGGTTTTTTTCTGCTTAAATCAAGAAATGTCAAAGTCTGCCTGCAGAATGAGACCATAATTCAGACCTCAGAATACCTAAAATTCTAAAAAAGTATAGAATATTTAGTTTTATTTTTTTCTCCTCAATCATTTAACCCACATTACTTTGCATAAATGTATATAATAAAATGAAAAATTAGATGGTTTTACAAAAGAAAACCAGAATTTTCTACGGCAAATAATTCACTTGAAGTGTCTAGTGAAAACTGAAGCATTTGTACAGGATGAAATAACATAAAATACTCTGCAAGAAAAAAAAGCCTCCTTGCTCTTTTTCTCAAATATTGTAAATACATTTTTGGTTTGGAACATTTATAAGTGTCTTTTAAAACATTACTAATCAAAGTTGGGTGTATCTGCAGTGCTCTTTAAAGTACCTAACCAGAATATGTAGAAATTAGTATTGGTATAGACTAAATTCCTAATTTCTTGGAAACCAAAATAGTTCAGAGAAACTCTGAAAAACTTATGCCTGTCAGGTGAAAAATATATTCATGATAAACAGGCAATGGGTTTGCTTTTTGCTAGCATCACTTATGGGGTCATAAAGACTGAGGAAGTACTTCAGGACTGCTAATTCAGTTAGCATAACTACCACTTGCAAGCTCTGAGTGGAATCAATGAAAAGTCTTTGGCAGGTAAACACAACTTCCACAAATCGTGCAGTTTACTTTGAGAAAGGATAAAAGCACAGTGAAAAGACTGACAGAATCTTTGAATGGTTCTCCATGGAAAGTTGAAGGATCACATGAGCACTACTTCATGGAGACAGCATTTTAGTGATTGAAGAAATTAAAAATGCTAGTAAGGGGATAGGAGTAAAACTCACTGTACAAGAAATAAGTGTGATATGTCTAATAGTGCTGCTAAAATAAGAAAAAGGATAATTCAATATTCCTTGTACATACAAGGCTTATACTGCAGCATTCAAGAGCACACCAGGATAAATGCTTGACCAATTTAGAACCATTTCTTCTTTAGTTTTCATCAATTACACTAACTTCTTGAAGTGGCCTATATATCTTACCTCTTTATTTATCTTTTTTTATTTCAGTGGGGATGCACAGGAAAGGGAAAAATAAAAAACAGTGTTTCACTTGTTAAACTTGTCCATGATTTTCTGCCATATATTACATGAAATAGCACATTTTTATTCACTTTAACTCCCAAATGTGTTTACAGCTTCCACACTTGCAATTCCTTTTTAAACAAAATATGCTGGGTGAATACATGTAAATGGAATCCTCCTTTGAGAGATGTGACTTTCAACAAAAATAGCATAAACTGTGATCTTCTGGAACTAGGGTGCTGGGACACAATTGTGGACAGGAAACTGGCCTGGGAATGAGTGTGGCCGTACTTTGCTGGGGAAATCATGCTTAATTGGAAATTGAGAATGGAATACATCATTGCTTTCATGAAGGAAAAACTCAAAAAGCATTTTAAAGAACATGTTGCATAAGCTTTCAAAATTATGGGGGTTATAAATATGCTTCATGTAAAGAGCCTGTGAAGTACATTATCATGCTAGTAATGTTCAATATTTAAATCAGAGATTATTATGTTTCAATGACTGATATATTTGGAAGTGAAAAGTAACCTCTGTGTACATGTAGCTTTCTATAACTTCTAAATAATTTCCTCAACTAATTCCTTTTCTAGTAAAACGTAACTTTATCCTTTTGGATGAAGAAACCATCACAATCCTTGATCACTTCCTTTCACTGTTATAAATATTGTATTTGCTTCAACATAAGAACCTGATAGAGTGAAAACCTGCTAATATCAAAATTCAAACTCCCCGAGCTATACAAGTTCTCATTGTCATGCTTAAAACTTTTTACTCTTAGAATCAAACTAAGAAAAACCATCCATTTATTTCTTTGTACTCAAAGAAATAAACATCTGGTTTTTATTGCTATTTAAGGGACTCTTTACGCAAGATTTTGTAGAAATCGACATCTTCAAGCATAGAATTCAGAACTGCAGAAGCAACTGCACAAGTTTGGCAGGACTGCCTTCAATATGTTCTTATCTCCTTTCCCTGTATGTTTTGACCTCATGGAAAAAAATGGAAACTAGGAAAAAAATAAAAGAAAGTTAAGCCATATCCCAGGAATGTACTACCTAAGACTCTAAGTATGCATATTTACTTCTATATGCAGTTATTTTTTACAACCCCTATCTGAAATTTATCATGCTCTATCATAAAACTGTTAAGGCTGTTAACATTCACAAAACTCATTCCAGAACAGCAGTTCTTTTTGGTTAGAAAAGTTTTATATTCTATACTAAACTGTTCCTTGCATAGTTTATACTCATGCTCTAACATTTATCATCTTATCATCTGCTCAATATTTCTAAGAAGCAGTTACATCCCCTCTCAGATCTTCATTTTTCTAGTTCAAAGGGACAAAGCTTTTTTTGGCCTCTCTCCCACTATGCTGCACTTGTTTCAGTTTACATCAGATTTCCTTGACTGGCAACCATGAGACACATGCCGCATGATGTAAGAACCTGCATAGGTTCTTACCATCAAATGAAAGACTACTCAAAAAATTTCACTACCTTTTATATTTCCTATATGTTCTTTAAGGCACAATAAATATATCACAGTGCTAGTACCTCAAGACATGGTACCATCAGCTGTGAGAGCTGACCTGAATGCTTGCCCATTCAGTCTTGCCCAGTGGAGCTTAACATTTAGAAAGGTTAAGCAAAGTGTCTTTGCTGCTCTGGCCCAAGAGCACGTACAGGAGGACATTGATCATTACCCAGGTGATGCTCCACAATTCATGAAACAAAAAGTGACCCTGAATGCAAATTTTATCATCTACCTTGTAGGTATATGAAAGGGACCTATATGAAAGCTGGGGAGGGTCTGTTTGCAAGGGCATGTAGCATCAGGACGATGGGCAGTAGTTTAAACTAGAGCAAGGTGGGTTTAGATGAGACATTAGAAAGAAGCCCTTCACCACGAGGGTGATGAGACACTGCAAAAGGTTGCCCAGAGAGGTGGTGGAGGCCCCATTCATGGAGACATCCAAGGCCAGACTTGGTGAGGTTCTGACCAATCTGATCTAGTACAAGATCTCCCCTGCTCAAAGCAGGGAGATTGAATTAGATGACCTTTGAAGATCCAGTCTAACTAAATGCATTCTATGATTTTGAGGGTTTTTTTCTTTCCCTACTGCTTATTTCCACTGAATTATTAAGCCACACAGACAATAAAGTCTGATGAAATGGTTAGCAACCATCAGCAAGCTTTAATATAAAGCACTCAGCTAAAGGCTGAAGAGTTCAATGAGACAGCACAGTCACCAGGCACACAATTACAGTTGGTTTTGAATAGCTTGCTGCTGTTACCATTACTGGTAGGTAATAGCACTCTGAGACAAAGCCAGCAACCCATAGTCCAGTTACACAGCAGTAAACAAGAGATGCCCCTAGGAGCTCATGAAACTCTTTTTTTCTACAGGTTGGAATGGACATACACACTTTCCTAAATTTGTCTTGTTCAGGCTATGGATATCAGAGATGATGTTACAAATACACTTCACTTGTTCATTGTAACAAATGCATTAAATAGTCTCTCCAAGTGTCACACCTTGAACAATAATAATTTCATTAACATAAATTCACTTCTCACACTAATATTACTGAATCCTTAGTAGCAAAGTCTAGCAAGACCTGTCACACCTTGGTCATACCTTTCTGGAAAGCTTGTATCCTCTTTCTTTTAACTATCATTTGGATTTCATATTATGAAGTCCATGCAGTCTCTCCTGGCCAGAGCCACAGCTATGCCATTAATATTCAATCCTGAAATCTTTATATTTTGTTGTACAGTCATTAATTCAGTCTCTCTCTATTACCATGAACCATGTCATGCTGATGAGGACATCTCTTTGGAGCACTACCTGCACATAATCTCTACCTGTACATAAATAATTATCCATGTTAGCAGTCTCTGACTGGTACATGTATTAGGAGACCAAGAAACAGAAGACACTGCATGTATTATACATGTTAAATAGTCTTACTATCACTTAACCAGTTCCTAAAGTCAAATACAATGTATTAGTAAAATTCAGAAAATATGTGGCACAGTTTGTTGCATAACTCAACTTAAATCTTTACTCGTGTGGAAAAAAAAATCAGTAGATTAAAAAACTTTGAACATGTATAATTCCATGTGCTTTGTTACCTGGTGTATCATAGAAACATTCACTAGTAATTTGTATGGTAAAATTGTATTGCACTGAGTAACAGCACAACACTTCCATTTATTACTAACAAAATGCTTCAGTAAAGAGTATGCATTGTTAGTATTAGAGATGAATGACAAAATTCCCTGGGAATTGTGCATGTTTGGACTGCTCCTGTTGAAATGCTGCATTTTTCTGCTCTGACAATTTTTTCTAAGTCTTGCTGTGCTTTATCTCTCTTTGATGATATATATATATAAACACTATATTTCTTGTTCATGTGTATACTCGAACATTTCACATGCAATAAATGAAATAAGAAATGCTAGTGCGTAATATATACAGAAATTTAACACATAAAACAAGGTTATCTGGTTTTAAAGAAAGACTTACATAAGCCTCATAACAACAGTACTATGACATGCTTGTATTCTACCTGGAAGCATCCTTGGAAATGCTTAAGTTCTCTGTGGTAATTATTTCCAATGGGAAATGAATAATTCAAGGTCCATAAAATTGTGAGTTCAGATTTGGGAATTACAGAAATACTTCTTGTTACATGTACTAAGCCATCATCTTCCTATAAGACCTTGGGCAAGCCAAAGACTCAATGCTTCAGTACCCCATCAATAAATTAGGAATATTAATATTTCCCTTCTTCAAAAAGTATATTTTGTGAGCAGCAGTGAAAGGAATACAAGTACAAAAAATAAGTACCAAATTTACCTGGAAGAAGATACTTTCCTATTACATGTTAATACTTAGAAAAAAGCCTACACATGTGATTTATTTCTCTCTCATCACTGGATGATACCTATTATGTAGGTACTTGGAGTTCACTGATAATTCTCAATCAAGCATTTGCCTTGGATATAGGAATACTGACCTCTATTTCTTTGAAGTCTGAGGCACCCCTACTGGTACTTCAGTTGCCAGAACTGTGCATGTTCTGTGAAAGCAACAATTTCTGTTCAGCCACAGGAAAGACAAGAATTGCACTAAGCCTGATATATTTTGCAGAATTCAGTGGTTATGTGGTAAAACAGAGTAAGGAAAAAATACTAAAAAATCATGTGCTATAAAACCATTATGGCAATGTAGCTGGAATCTAGTTTGACCAGTTTAGACTAGTCTACTCTGATAAACTAGGTAGCTTAGTTTACCTGAACAATTGAGCTTACATAGTATAACAGATGAGCAACAATTCCATTAGTGATGCATCCTAGATATTGATAGACTCATCAGTGTATAAATAAAGTGAAGAAGCCATTAAGGGCAATATCCTTCCTACTTCTTTTCCACACAATGTTATTTACCAATGAAGTGTGATACAAGTATCCAACAAATCAAAAACACAGAATTGCTGTACTGATCCATCAGTTCATCTGTTTCTTTTTGACAAGACTGATATTTCTAGTCTCTAATTTTAATCCCGAAGTTATCTTACTTTAGTAATTATAATGGTATCCCATGATGGACTATAGATAAATCAATATCAACATATTTACGCACATGTAGGTAAGTTTTGCTTACGCCATACACTACAGATGACACTGTTATTATAAAGGGAGATAAAGGTACCTTTACGTTAATGAACGTAGAGTTAATCACTTGACTTTTTCTCCATAGAAAATCTCCTTCCATAGAAAAAAAAATTAATTTCATAAAATTTTCCTTCTTTTTACCTTTCTTCAACAAATGGAATCACAAAAAAAAATGTTCAAACATGTGATTCCATGTACATCGTGGTAGAGAGATAATGGAATATACTTAAGAGATAAATGACAGTGATCCTAACTTCATAGGACTACACCTCATTGCACATCTACAGATCACTGTCAAGTTCATGCAAGTATCCACATTTGTTGTAGGAACTCCCTCCCTTACTCTGTCTCAGAAATAATGAATGTAAGTCAACATGTGTTCAGATTGATGAAGGGCATATTGCATTGCAGAATAGGTGCATCATAGTGCTGTCAAGTCACTACTGATAATAGGGGGAATACAAATAGCAAAGTACATAGAATATGCATACATAATATACATAAAACCTGTACCTAATACTGCATAAAGTGAATCAGAACATAAAAGAACTGTAAAATCTGTGCTGCACTGAGTGAATGGCTATCAGGAACAATGCTATAGCCAAGCGTGCAAAAATGGAGAGCTGTAGAGAATTTCAAAGTGTAATGTACCCTCCTGTTCAAGGACAGTTTTCACCTTTGTCTATAATTAATTATTTTACTCAGCCAAGTATTTCTTACTGAAACTAAGGAGTATCAGCAACATTTATGTCAATTAACATTTGAACCACTTATTCTAGCATAACTTGGAGGGAACAATAATGGATATAAAACCAGAATGACAGCTGACTAGTGCTGGCTGAGGATTTCAGCAGGAATGTAAGCACTGCTTACAAAAGCTTTTAATTTCTGGATACAATACAACTGAACATGTGCTCATGTGATATCCAACTCACCCAAGGACTTTAGAGCCCTGCCAGCTGAACACACCTGGCAACACTCCTTGAGCTTTTTCCTTGTTCCAGATATGAAATTTACAGAATTGGCTTCCCATCGAGCTGAGGCTCTGAATGCCAAGACTGAAATATTTACTTATTAAAAATAGCAACCTCCGTCTTCCAGAGCAATTTCTATTTTTTTATTAAGCCACCTAATAATGGAATTTAGGCAGAAATTGTTACCCCTCCCAGGAGCAGTTCTACATCTGCTCAATTCAATGTCATAGAATATCAGTCACAAGCACAAATAAAAATTAGACATTATATAGTCTTTAATTAAAGCCTTCATGATTTCTCATGAATGATGTGAAGCTTTCTGCTACAACTAGATTCTATACCTAGGTAGAACCACAGATGTTTTAACAATATTTGTAATTATATTATTTCATAAAATCCTCCTCTCCCTCCCCTCAGAGTAACTGCCACAAAGCCTTGCTGTTTTGCTACCACCAGTCCAGATATTTGATAAGTATTAGAAGTGAAGTCAGGGTATCAAGCACTTAGAAGTACAGACACCAGGTGCCAGGACAAGAGAGTGCCAAAGGAGCTGGCAAGCTCAGTTTTGAAACATTGGCTTGATTTGGGAAAAGTGTGAGCAGCAATCCAAAACACATTGCTAATGCATAATTTAAACCAATACCTCATCCAGTACTGAAATTGCAAGCATTAAGCATTGGGTGTTATTCTGTTCTGTAAATGAGGGAATTCTGTTTGTTTTGTGAAATTTCTGAAAAATACTTCAGAGGTCCTGGATGCAGTGAGCAAATCACAAGAAACAAATTGATTAACAGATGATTTAACTAAACTCAGTGCTAAAAGCAATAAGCATTTTGATATGCATGGCCATAAAGCCTTAGTTCCATCAAGCAAATAAATATAAGAATTACTGAGAGCATTCAAAGTTATGCCACTATGAAGACAAACTTAACAGTGTATCAATAATTGAAGTGACAAATACAACTGAAAAAGAATTATTGTAGCTCTCCCTAAAAGAAAATCTAAAAAATTCAGAAGTGAATGCAGGTTGATACTCAATTTGGCTTCCTTTTTCTGGAACTTAAACAGGGGCCACTGTTCAAAGTAAATACATGGTATATTCTCCTTGAGCATTATCTTTCTTGGCATGCCTGCTGAAGGTGACAATGCATCCCAAATAAGACAATCAATTAACCACTAGCAGCATTGGCCAGTTCATTTCCATCAGAGATCTATAATAAAAAAAAGAGTACTAAGAACAAATTGCTGACATTTATGCTAGCATGCAATTTCATGACAGTAACATGGTACTATATTGCACTGTGGAGAACAGATCTGGAATAGAAAAGCCATTCTGTGTCCCCTGACAGACTGTAGTGTACTAGATTACTAAATGGAATTTTTCAAGAATCACAGATCCTCACACCATTTTCATAACTTTTACAAAGGCTTCTTGTTTCACAGAGTTAATGTTTGCATCATAGTGACAGTCAGTATGAAAGGAAAGAAAGGAAATGTGAAGTTATAATGAAGATCATGCTAAAGTAAAAGAAAAGAAGTGACTTACATCACTCACATAATAAAAGTTTGAA
Source organism: Turnix velox (assembly GCA_013400935.1). NCBI lineage: Eukaryota > Metazoa > Chordata > Aves > Charadriiformes > Turnicidae > Turnix > Turnix velox. Next base: position 149,171 of record VZTY01015651.1, read on the forward strand.
TAAGTAAGGAATTTATTACACTATTAGAAAAGAAAGAGATATCATAGGAAAAAAGATCATAAGGAAGACTGAACAGACATCAGATTTGATGCTGTATTTACAGTGAGGAATGTATTTGCAGTGATGAAAGGCAGTGGAAATACAGGGATGAGACATGAGATAAGAAAAAATATGAAGGTTTGTGTGGAAGGACACACAAGTTCACATGAAGCAGAGATCAACAAAGCAGCTGTAGGAAGATGGGACTCATGAAGTCCAACAGAGGCCAGATAGCAAGATCTTAAATCACGGGACAATAGTATACCGACACCAGACTGATATTGTTTGACTGAATATATGTGGTAAAATCTCAATGAGACCATCTTGTGCTATGTATACTTAAAAAAATGAACAACACTGCCAGGAAGCACACTTCAATTGCATTTTCAGCTCTTGGCTGGCTCAGACACCCTACCCTATGTACTCCGGAGCCCTGGATGCTGTAAGAGCTGTCTAAATGCTTGGTTTGACATAAGGTAAGGGAACATCTTGGCTTTTTAAACCATGTTCAACTTTGGTTAAGGAAAGGTTTGTTTCCTTTACTGCTGCACTTTTCATTATTACACAGCATTTAGGACACGAATAGTCCTGAGGATAAATAAATCACTGAATAAAGACACTGTGTTTGTGCCACAACTGCAGGTTTTGACATTAGACCCAGGTCCAGTGAAGTCACAGATTACAGAACAAGGCCTGCGCGTGCAGCTGATTCAGACCCCCGGATGCAAAGGCAGGCTGCAGCAGCCAGGATCCTTCCATAACCCAGTTTCTTCCAGGAAAAAAAAGAATTTCCACCCGGGTGCACACAAGGTAGCATTCACACAAATGCCACCAAGCTTTCAGTAGAGAATACAGATGTTGCTCAAATTAAAAGATTCATACAGAAAATGCAAATGAAGAAACATCTTCCAAAACCCTAGCTACATGGTAAAAATGAGAAATACTATTTTTTACCTGCTATTTGAGGGAATTATTTTTCAGACCAGCCTCTTTGATCAAGTGAATCTCCTAATTTTATGAAAATTGAGATCTGCAAGACCATATCCAGGTCAAGCCTCACTACACCCACTTTGGTGTATTTTTCCTAGCACTTTTAAAATTAAATTGTTTTCAACAGAACATGAAGTTTCTGTCAATTAGTCTGTGTAGTGGACGTTACCTTTCTGAAACTTTAAAATAGGCCATTCCCTCCCTTTTGTCAGTAAATAAATACATATTTGAATATTAGAATCACACAAATTTTCTTTTCAGACCTCTCATTCAAACTAAAGAGTCATAATTTTTAGAATCTCTCAAGTGCATTGTGCATAAATCCCAAACTCTTTTACAGGTGTTAAAAATTCATAGGCAAAAAACTTGTACTCCTTCCCTAGATGAGCAGGTGTTATCTGGCAGTTGAGAGAAACAACCTAATCTTTTGTCATCAGGAAAGATTCATGTTGTAACAGCATGATATTCTCTCTTCTGTTTCATGCTGATATTAAATTTGCAGTTTGATGAAGGACCTCCAAGCACATAAGGACATGTGGACAGGGAGAAATGCCCATCTGCTATTGATATAGCCAATTAACAAGCTGAACGCACTTTGAGAACCTTTGTTTACTTTTCCTTGACGTAATTGTGTTCCTACCATAAAACCCTTAGAATATTCACAAAATAATTGTAATGAAGACAACAATAATTTTACCTAAAATGGAAAAATAACAAAAAATTCAGAAAGGACACCACTGAAGAGAAGTTGAAAATCCTTAACATGGCTACAATAAATGATAATGTTCAGGCACTACCAAATTTAAAATGCTTACTTTGGATGCCTACATCACCTGTCTTTGGGTCTCTGAAGAGCATTTGTATTGTCTTCTGTACCTGGGAGACAGCTTCCTTACATCTATCAGAGCTGATATTTATGATAGTGGCTCCAGTCAGTAAATAATAATGACATAAACATTTTACCAGAAAACAGAAATAAAATTCTGTTCCAAATTTGCAGTAGTGGTAAAAATCAAATCAAATCTATTTCAAGAAGGGATGGATATGTCTATTTCAAAAAGGTCCATTTCTATTTCAAAAAGGTACATTTTGTTTTGCAGAAAGAATAAACAAGAAGCTACAAGAGCTTGTGGTGGCCGAATACCAGACCGAATGGCAACAACTATTGCCTAAAAAATTTTTCTCTGCCCCAAAATAGGATTCCCTTACAAATATTTGCTTCCTGCTGTAAATATAAAAAACAGACTGGATAAGCATCTAATGCAAATTATTACTCCATTCTTCAAAGAAGCCCACTGTAAATTTCCATCTCAACTTAAAGCTATGTTATCCTACATTTGATTCACTTCGGAAAACAGCTACAATTTCTTGCAGTATTTCTTATCCTCAGAAAAAGTTATTGAGGAAAAAGTGACAATGACAGGAAGAACAAAAATGTGTGACATCTGCCAACAACATGGATAGCTTGCATTTGGGGACATGCTGTGTAAATCTCCAGTGACAGGAATGTTCATCATTGATAAGGAACATGAAGTGAGGGAAACAGGCATGACAAGGAGACAGCAAAGAAAGCAGGAGAACCTAGCACATACATGTCTGAAAGAAAATTATTTTCAGATCAGGTTTGGGATTTATACAGGCACAGTAGTAGTTCATGCTCTGGACTAAATCTATGCTAGGAGGCACTTAGTGTTCCAAGTCAGTGAAGGATTCTCAGTTTATAGAGCACTACACATCTCCAAAGATCTTGTTTTGTATGAGTTCCCAAACTTTGCTGTTAGGCAAAGAAGATTACCACCTGATCTTCCGGGAAAGCCTTACAGAATGGTGACATAGTGGGATATTAAATGTGTATGCTTTCATCATAAATCTTTCAGAGTTTTAATAACAAGCCACCAAAGCTGATAGAGCATCACCAGCTACAAAACTGGTGTTGAGGCCTTTATCTGATTCATACCAGCTTTAGAGATAGACAAAACTACATGCCAAGAAAACTCATGTTTTGATGTTCAGTTCCCTGGAGCCCACATTGATGTTAGAAACATCATATTATTAAAGTGTAGAGTGAAGGACAGTGAAAGTAAAAGACTCCATATGTGTGATATGTGAACCGAGTAGCAATGGTGACAGAGAATAAAGATGACCACGCTAGCACATTTACTTCTAATGGAAGGGTTGTAGCAAACGATAAAGTAAAGGAAACCTAGACAGAAATAATCACATATATTCTGTGCTATAGTGTTCCTAAATGAGACTCTCAAACCCAGTTGTAAATAATTCCCATTTCTTTCTAGCCTGAAAAAAATAGGCTGGTGTCATGTTCTAAACAGAGCATTACAATTGGAGCCTGTTCTTTGTTCCGCCCTTCATGAAACAGTGTGGTGTGTAAAATCTGTCTAAAAAAGCAGTCTCTGTCTTGCTGCTACCATGGATATGACATCATTTTTGCAAACTGTTGCTAAGTCATGAACGGAGGGAACATTTCCTTTTCTCACACAGAGGGCAGGGTATGAGCCAGAGCTTCCAAGAGACACAATGTTCTCTTTATGCAGCCAGGGAAAACTGGGAGAGGGCTGATGATGGTCTGGGAAATGGCAGGCAGCCACCAAGCACACAAAGCTCACAGAGCTGCCTGGCCAGTCTCTGTTCCCACTAAATTGGTGGCCTATTTTCTTCCCTCAAAGAAATGAAAGGGTATAATAGAGGGGAGCAAAGAAAAAAGCCCCACATCTTCATTGCCTAACCCTTGCTGAGGCAATGTGATGGTGCCTAGCCCTTCCCAATGAGGACTGCATCCGATGCTAAAGAACAGGAGAGGAAGTGCTTACGATGGCTCAGTGAGCTGCAGCTCCTCACTCATGTTGCACCTGTCAGCCATGAATACAACAGCTGGAAGAAAAGAGAAACTTACAGGATGGAAAGATGTTAGGTCCAAAAAGGACCCACAACTCAATTATAGTCAAATTAAGAGCTGCTCTAACACATATGTTTTCTGGATGACTGCAGACTCAAATGCAAGTCTTGAAGTCCTAATTCAGTATTTCCTAGCAGGCAAAACTAGTGCTGAGATCAATGGAAATACCATATGAGAAGGGATTTTTGATAGAAGAGCTTTGATTATTTCCCATACTTGCCTATAGTCATGTAGCTTACAGCCTTACAGTTTACAGAGTTCAACACATGAAACTTTTTGGTAACTGGAAAAAGTTATACTTATTTACTTCCCAGAAAAGAAGAGTGTTTCCTGTGACACTTGTACAAATCTTATGACTGAAGCAATGGCTAAATTTTATCCAGGTCTGAAAACCTTCATAAATCAGAGGGAATTTGATTGAGGAAAGGCAAATATTCACATTTTCCTTAATAGATGACTTTTTTTTTCCTTATTGCAGGTATTTCTCACTTACTCATTTAACTTCAAAAGACAGGCAAAAGTTACTTTTGCTTACCTCTGTCATGAAAGAAAATGGGGATTTCCTGCATCTCAGATAACAGGACTGCCTTTTGTTTTTTGAAGAACCTGATTTCAAGGGAAAGGGGATGACATTTCTCAAAACAGGTAGGGGGGGAGAAGGGAAAGAAAAAAAAGAAAAAAAAGTTGCTTCCATTAAATATATGATGCATTTAGATTCAATCTAAAATACAACTATTTTAATTCCACCCCAGTCACGTCTTCCATAAATTGCTATCTTCCACCAGGATAAAACTTTATTCAAGCTACTTTCTTTCAGGAATTGGTAAAGATTTGAAACCTATGCCCTTGTTTTCTCATAATTATTAACTTGTGCTAGAAAACAAGAAGAGAATATGTGCTCAAACCTCACTTCAGTTGACTGCTCCTGTAAAGGAGCTGCTGTAAAAACCACCAATAGGGGACACTAAATGAGTAAAAGATTTTCATATTCGTTTACAGATACATGAAAATGATCTGATCATGCTTAATGGTAGAAAGTGCATATATTATAAAGCAAAGCCTCTCCAAAGTGAAGGCTCCCAATGCTCTCAATGCATCTCTTTGGCCTACCTATGGAAATAATTTTACTTAAACTTGATCAACACAGGCATCTGCATGATACAGACAGACACTTCAATGTTACATGGAACAGCTGACATATGTGACAATTCTGCATTAATTAAAAATATTGCATGTATTTGCATTTCCAAACATAGATGCAAATGCAACTTGTGAAGAGAAATTCGAAGTGTGTAATTTCTAAAACAGCTGATTTCTTAAAAAATGGACTCAAGTAGTTTCACAGTATGGGATTAACATATAGCAGATAGCCTAGAGCATTAGAGACAAAACCTCTAGTTCCTGTTCACAGTTAGATGCAGCATCATGAAACAGCAATGAGCTTCTGTCCTCAGTCATCAAGGGAGGACTTGCTCCTGTCCTCGAATATGAAGGCAGGTGTCTTGTAATATCAGCTGCTCTACTAGCATTGCATCTGGTATTACAAGACACCACGAGATGTGTGCTGACTTACTAGAAAGAAAACTCAAAGCACAGAAAATAACCCTGCTCAAACAATCCCTGCCTGGGAGCAAGAAAGAGAGATGAGGACTGGAAAAAGGGCTACTGGAAAAGGGCTACTGGAAAATAATCATGTGCCAGTATCTTCAATGTAAGAAGGAAAAAAATACAGCAAGTAGATATACATACAAATTCTCAGAGTTCAATTGAATCACAGAATCAGAAGCAAGGAATTTATATTAAGCCTTTTAAAACACTCTGGACTCTACAGGCATTTGTTTTGTGTTCACTCGCTCCTGAATGCCCAGGAAGGAAGTGAAATGAATGTGCAGTGTTGTGCTTGCAGGATATGATGCTTTATTGGGTTCTGGCATCAGCAGGGCTCATTTTCTTCTCAGACCTTGGAGTCACACAAGTGTATGACTGTCTGCCTTTGTGCAATACCAGGGAAACTGGAACAGTTCCACAAACTGTATGGATGAAAAGATGGATGGAATGCATCATCCCACAAAAATGTGCTTCTTTTCCCCTTCTTCCCTTACAAGAGATTGCTTAAGAGGGGGGAAACACAATCTCTTTTGTAAATATTTCACAGGCCTTTATTTGGTGTTTGCATGGACTTTCCTTTACTTAAACACAGATTTGGAACTCAAATATTAGTTAATATAAGGAAACTGGTTTTGCAGTGAGAATTCCCAGCACTACAGATCCATGTTCGCATGAAAATCCCACAAAATATTTTTGCAAACTAATCAGACTTTTCATTGTTCTGATAGCATTTACTCAATTCTCATTTGTTCAAAATCTTAAATTTCCTGTTCCCTTTTTTCCTGACAAACTAAGGCAAAACCAGATATACATGAATTAACACATAAACTTTGTAGATTAGCAGAAAAAATAGCCTAAACCAAATAGTTCATCTTTGAGAATATCTTCTCATCAAAATTCACACCCCTGGAAATCTATACGCATTAATTATTTAGGACAGTTTACTAAGGGAGAATACGAATAGTATGTTTCCTTTTTTATTAGATTAACAACTTTTTGCTAATTAGTTATAGAATAACTAGCATCATCAGGAGAGAAACATGCCACTAGGGAAAAGAACACTACTAATGTAATGAAACATTAAAAGAGATAATGAACCTAGTCAATAAATACATATTTTTGTCAAAGAAAAGTATGATTTTTCATATTTGATGAGTCTGAAGCTTTGGGACTCTTTGAGAAATTGCCACAAACCATCAAAAAAAGGTTTCATAATGGACACAAATCAAACTGGTTTATAAATATATTTTAAACTAATGTAATCAAGAACTGTGCTTCATCCTCTGTTTCAACTAACAAATATGGTGGGAGGTGAAAAATTAACAGAAAATTTTTATATATTTGCAGCATGATTTCATCATATCAATGTAATGGAAAGTGCTAAAGGTATTGAAAATTTCCAAGTGAATTAAAAGAGCATCTCTGTGCTGAAGAAATCTCTACCCCCTGCAAGTACTAGTAACCTTGCTAGTACTACTAAGAAGTAAGAAATTATTAGGAATAAACATTAATTTCAATCTCTAGATTTCACAGCGTGGTAAATACTAGGCAAGTCTGTGATCATGCCTACCCATGATGAACTCTTCCAGATCATCACTACAAAACCCCATTAACTTTCAGTGTTAGGTGCTGGATAATTCAAAGATGAAAAACCATAACAAATAAATGAAATTTAAAGGAATCATTGAGGCTGTTTCTTTTGAATCAAGCAGTAATTTCAAGGAGCTTAAAATGTAGAAAGTGCTTCAGTATTTGTCTAGGGATTTAAAAAGCAATTTGAATGTAAAAGCAGCAAACTGGACCTGGCTTACCAGACTTTTCCAGGACAGTGCCCAATCCCTCAAAATTAAATAAAAATAAACCTCCCACATTATAATCTAATCCAAGGCAATATGATTCATTCTACATATGTTCTACAACTATGGTTCTCACAGAAAATCCATCCTACTCCAGTACATTTTTGAAGTCTGAACATAGCACATACATTGAAGATGTCATTGACTATAGTTTTGAAAGATATCAAGAACTTAGAAAAAAGAGCTTCTTTACAAATATTAATAATAAAACTATTGTTTTATTTTTATCGTTAAAGTTTGAAAGTTTAAAAACTTTTTTCATATTTTAATAGTGAAAATCTTATATTTAAAATTTTGTAGTATGGCCCATGTATTAGGAAAGACTGAGCATAATGAGCCCGTTTGATCGCCGAAGTCGCCTGACTCGGAGCCGTCCCGGACCGATCAGCAGCGACTGACCGCGCGGTTCAAGGGGGACCTCGGGCGGTTCCTTCAAGCAGGGAATCCCCGGGCTACAGGAGCAGCCCGGCAGCTCTCGAGGAGCCGCTGACGCAGGCGCTGACGCAGCACGTGGGCGTTACCAGGCAACGGTGGGGGATTTAAACCGGCACAGGGAGCAGTCTAGGGACTAGTCGCTGCCCACCAGAGACG